>PVJA010011967.1:0-53226 GCA_004027025.1 Myocastor coypus
TCAAACTCACAACCTTGCACTTGCCAGGCAGGCACTTGTGCCATGGAGCTATCTCCCCAGCCCCAGTAACTACTATATTATATTATTTATTTTATGATCTCTGGCTGCCATCTCCCAAGATTTTCTATATAATAGCCAAAAATGGTCTTTTCATAGGATTTCCACCTTCTCCCTCCTTAACCTGTTACTTCCCCATCATCTCCCCTGAACAGATCCTACCTTTTCTTCAATTATAATACTGTAGCTAGCATTAACTGTATGCTATACTCCAGGCATTGTATTAAGAACTTTATGGACATTTTTTATAAAAATCTTTATTTATTTATATTATGGCAGGCTTAGCCTGCCCTGGGGGTGGGGCTGGTGCAGCATGTGGTGCTGGGGATAAAACTGCGGTCCCTGCTGTTGCCTAAGCTTGCCTGAGCAGGGGCTTTAGACCACTGAGCTATCTCGCCAGCCCAAGAACTTTATGGACATTAACTCAGTTCTGACACCGACTCCATGAACCAGGTACTGTTCATTACAGGACAGGAAGATCTAGAGAGCTGGAGATCTGGCAGCTGGTAAGTGAACAGCCGGCAGGTGTGAAGCCAGAGAAGAGTGTAAGGTCAAGTCTCCCAGTACTAGGAGAGATAGGAGAGTTACAAGGAGCGCCTTTCAGCGCTTCAGCGACACCACCTCCTAGATCCTGTATCAGAGGTTGTGGTACCTTTTCAGCTTTAGCATTGTAACCCAATTTTCTGCCCCAAAGGGCAGCCCTCCATCTCAAGCCACCCATGTGATTCACATCATCGACCTCTACCCACACCCTGGGCCTGCATCTCCGTGTCCTTCGTTTCTTTCTCTCATTAAGTATCAGGACCTACTATATGTAACCTGGGTGTGGAAACAATCGCCTGTATTCCCCCAAGCACTCTTGAAGGCTGAGGCAAGAGGCTCCCAAGTTTGAGCTCTGCCTGGGTAGCTTAGCGAGACCTCGATCTCAAGTAAAGATTAAAAAAAAAAAAAAAAAAAAAAAAAAAAAAAACTGGGCTGGGGTTATAGCTCAGTATGAAGGAGGCCCTAAATTCAATACCCATGGATGCGGTGGGGGATACCAGAGTCTCTTCTTCAGGAGAAGCCAGAATTCATGGATATTTTTTCTTTCTTCTTCAGACCGTTGTTTGGCTGAGCGTTTTTCAAGCAAGCACACAGGCCCGATTGGTCAAACCCACTTCAAATGCGGCACTCCTAGGTTGGTTTAGTCCAAAGTCGGCCATATCCCCTTAATTCCCAACCCCCACATCTCCACCGGCCCTCAAATCCAGGCCGCCCTGCCCCCTCCGGAAGGGGGAGCTGGGGAAGAGCGCAGAAATCTGAGCGGTTCTTTCAAGTCCAGGTTGCCTAGAAACCAGCCACTAGGGCCTCAGCAGTCCTTTACACCATCCTCCAAGGGCTCAGCCAATGGGCTTCGATCTTCATCCCAGGCGCTCCCGGGCGGCTTACCAATTGGCAGGTCCCTTGGCTGAGGCCCCGCCCTTAGCCCGGGACAGCACCAATGAGCTTCGACCCTGCCCTTGTCTAGCTTCAAAGTAGCTAGACTCAATTTTTTTTTTTTTTTTTAAGGAATTCTCTAAATTTGAAGGAGCCAGCAGTAACGTCTCCACTAGTTGCAGCCTGTGGCTGATATTTTATATAAGGGAGCAAAAATGTTTCAATTATGCAACAATATGTGCCTTTCTCTGCTAAGGCAATTTTAGGCAATGTAGATTTAGGGATTGTAATTGACATAATCTGTATGTGAAATTGTCCAATTATAGGCCTTTTAATTTAAAATAATAAAGGAGTTACTCATTTATCTTTGTTCCCTAAATTTTTTTGGTGCATGAAACATTGACCTAATTAGTAGCTGACTTCTATTGAACAATCTTAACTCCTGGATTCAGCACATATTGAAAATGTAGGCTAATTTCTCTCGATCTGAGGAAGAAATTCTGTTTTTGAGGCGGGCAGGCTGCTAATAGTTTCTATACTCTAAAATCTAAATAATCAAATATGCGGGTGTTTTATATTTTGGTACTAGGAATTAAATTCAGGACCTTGTGATTGCCAGGTGCTATCACTGAGCTATAACACTGGTCCTCAAATTACCTTGTACCATTTAAAAAAACAACTTTATAAAGCACAGCATTATTTTATTTTAGAACAGTTTTAGATTTAAAAAATCCAAATACAAAGCCAGTCTGATACCTCAGTGAACTAAAGCGCCTGCTTAGGCAGAGGGCAGCGTCTGGGGCACGCTGAAATGGTGATTGAGACTAGATGAGGTCAGCCTGGGCAATAGTGAGACTTCGTTAAAAAGAAAAAAAAAAAAAAAAGGAAAGAAAGAAAGAGAGACAGACAGAGAGAGAGAGAGAGAAAGAATAACCCCTGGGTATAGCCGGGCATGGTGGTGTACACCTGTAATCCCAGCATTTGGGAGGCTGAGGCAGGAGGATCGATGTGAGTTTGGAACCAGCCTGGACTACAAAAGTGAGCTCAAGGCCAGCCTGAACTGCATATTGAGACCTTGTCCCAAAAAGACAAAGAAGTAAAAGGAAGGAAGGAAGGAAGGAAGGAAGGAAGGAAGGAAGGAAGGAAGGAAGGAAAGAAATAACATCTGGGGATATGGTGAGCACCTGTAATCCCAGCATTTAGGAGGCTGAGGCAGGAGGATGGATGTGAGTTTGGGACCAGCCTGGACTACAAAAGTGGGCTCAAGGCCAGCCTGAACTGCATATCGAGACCCTGTCTCAAAAAGACAAAGAAATAAAAAAATGGAAGGAAGGAAGGAAGGAAGGAAAGAAATAACATCTGGGGGCGCCCAGCAGGATGGCTCAGTGGTCTAAATCACCTGCTTAGGAATGCTTAGGCGGCTGCAGGGACCGTGGTTCGATCCCCGGCACCACATGCTGCGCCAGCCCTGCCCTTAGGGCAGGCTGAGCTGGTCATAAAAATAAATAAATAAGCAAACAAAAGTTCTAAAACAAGAAAAAATTTAAAATAAAATAAAATAATTCTATATAAAAAAAAGAACATCTGGGGATATGGTGAACACTTATAATCCCAGAGCTTTGGGAGGCTGAAAATAAAGAGAATCTCTCGGAGTCCAATTTACATAGTGAAATCCTGTAGACCCTGTCTTAAATACAGAAAGACAAAAAATCCAAATACAAAATACTCAGTACACTACTTGGTTTTCCTATTGTCAGCACTGTACATTAAGATAATACCACTGTTTCATATTTTCTTATACCAAAGGTTCATTCCTTCACTCATCCATTCTGTGCTAAGATTTGAACTCAGGACCTTGAACAAGGCTGGCAAACATTTACTATTGATTTACTTCCCACCTCCCTGACCCCCATTCCCACCGTGTGTGTGTGTGTGTGTGTGTGTGCGCGCGTGCGTGCGTGCGTGCGTGCGTGCGTGTGTGTGTGTGTGTGTGTGTGTGTGTGTGTGTGCTGGGAGTATGCTGTGGACTGAATCCAGGGCCTTTCCACTGAGCCACATCCCCAGAAGTTCTTACTTTTTTTCTTTCTTTTTTTTTGGTGGGACTGGGGTTCAAACTCACAATCTTGCACTTGCCAGGCAGGCACTTGTGCCACGTAGCTATCTCCCCAGGCCCTCTTTCTTTCAACAGTCTCATTACTGCCCAGGCTGGCCTCAATGTTGTGATCCCCCTACCTTAGCCTCCAAAGACCTGGGATTACAGGTGTGCAACACCATGCCAGGCTGTGTATAGAGAGCCTTTCTGGGCCCTGTCTTAGTCCAGGAAGTTTGTATTTGTAAATCCATAGATAAATTACTGAAATCCCATCAAGTCAATTCCAATCTACCACACCCAGTGCAACTCACAGTGATAATAAAGACACTGAAGCATATTTATAGTTATGGGGAGCAAAGGGGTCCTAAATCCAGACTGGTTATCTGGAACAAAGGCCTTGACCCAGGGCCAAACAGGGTTTTTATTCAGTCTTGAAGGAATGGCTTCAAGATGAATGGCTGAGAATGACAGGAAGTAGGTGAGTACTGTGAGCTGGGCTAGGTAGGAGGCCTTTATTCACCTCTACAATATGCAGAGAGGCTAAGCAGAGGATAATCTGCATTACACAATCGAGACAGTATCTAATGTTTTGGGGTCCAGTGCTTCAGCTCTGATGTGTAATCTTTCAAGTCCCAGGAAGTCATAGCCTTTATCTCAAGGTTCAAGCCCAGCTGACAGCACGGCCGGCTCTTCCTCCCATCTCAACCTGGCACATATTAAAGAGCAGCAGGTGGGGGTTACCGGGGAAACACACTTGCCTCTTCAAAGACAACCACAGCACCTCCACTTGTAAGTCAACTGAAGGGATAGGGAAAAGTTCTAGCCAGCTCTGTACCCATCAATACATGGAAATAGGGGGAGGCATGCAAGATAGAGGCAATTGCTCTTCTTTCAAGAAGAGTCCTCTACAGTTGTGGACTGTGTCTTGTCATTGCTGCTAGCAAGCATTTCTTTATTTTCCAGACTTTAAGATGCCCAACTTTTTTTTGTATATTTCCTGTCTTAATCCTAAAAGAAGAAAAGAAGAAGAAGGAGGAAGAGGAGGAGGAGAAGAAAAGAAAAGAAAAAAGAAAAGAAAAGGGCTGGCCAAATAGCTCAGCTGATTAAAGCACCTGCAAGCAGTCCCAGGGACTATGGGTTCAGTTCCCAGGCCTGCCGTGCTAGCCCTGCCCATGGGGCACACTGAGATGGCAATTGAGACTGGGCATGGTGGCACACACCTGTAATCCCAGCTCTTTTTTTTTTTAAGAACTTTTATGTTAACTTAATTTAATTTTTTTTTTGTTTGTTTCAGAACTTTTGTTTGTTTATTTTTATGGCTGGTTCAGCCTGCCCTAAGGGCAGGGCTGGCGCAGCATGTGGTGCCAAGGATCGAACCACGGTCCCTGCAGCCACCCAAGCTTTCCTAAGAGGCACTTTAGACCACTGAGCTATCCTGCCGGGCCCCAATCCCAGCTCTTGGGAGGCTGTACAGAGGCGGATCACCATGAGTCTGATCTAGTAGTGAGACTCTGAGCACCCTGTAGACTCTTCCCTAAAAGAAAAAGAAAAAAAAAAAAAAAAAAGAATCCTAAAATTATCTGGTCTCAAAAGTTCTTATTTCGCCGGGTGTGGTGGCGCACGCCTGTAATCCCAGCACTCGGGAGGCTGAGGCAGGAGGATCGCTGTGAGTTCGAGACCAGCCTGGGCTACAAAAGTTAGCTCAAGGCCAGCCTGAACTGCACAGTGAGACCCTGTCTCAAAAAGACAAAAAAAAAAAAAAAGTTCTTATTTCTTGTTTGGGAGAATGGTATTAAAAACTTAAGATGTGGGCACTCACTAGGTGACTCATGTTTGAGGAGAGGTCATTTCTTTGAAGATTTTTCAACTGGCAGAACAAAGAAATCTAAGTGCATGTAGCATCTCATGTGTATCTACATATCTAGATTTCCATTTGTAACCATCTGCATATATATTAAGCTAAAGATGAGCTCATATTTATATTTAGAACTCTTTAGTCTGCTACATGTATCATTCCAGCCTTTCTCCCCGTGCAGAGCTGCAAGTTCCCACCTCATCAGAGGAAACATGGCTCCCATCATCTGCTAATCATTACTTGACTGTTCAATTCCAGTTTGACACATGCACAGCAGCATTAAAACTGTTACCCCACACCCCTGTGGGAAACTGTCAAGCAGAGTACAGTCCTGTGTATACTTTCCTTGGCCGTCACAGTTGCAAACGCCACTCATTTCTGAAGTTAGTTAGCTCGGCACTCCCTCACCCACTTTAATAAAGCTGTTCCATTAATTTATATTCAAGTTATTTTGAGGAGGAGCATCCTGGAGGTTGAACCCAGGGTCTTAAGCATTTAAATGCACATTCCACAACTGAGCTACACCTTTCGCCTGTTTTGTCAAATTCTGCATCCTATGTTTGAATTCTCTAGCTGTCCTAAATGATTTTTCAAATTCTGAACTTTTAAAATGTTAAGGTTCATTCTTTGTGCTGTGAAGTTCAACAAATTTTGCCTAATGAGTCTCAAATCTACAATCATAATATAAAGTTTCACTACCCTAAAAAAAAATCCCCTGTGCTTCACTTACCCAATCCCCCCAACCTTGACAACCACATCTTTTTACTGTCTTTATACTTTTTTGTGTCTATTTCAAAAGAGACAGAACACACAGTAGACTATATTTTTACTTGTTCCTGTTCCATGTGCCACTCATCACATGCTCTCTGTGTTCCCGGTCTCATTTTGCTTTCCCATTTGGAAAATGAACAAACTGAGGCCAAAAAAAAAAAAAAAAAGGTGAGCCCCTAGGGACTCATAATAGTGAGGTGAGTGGTTTGATTTCAAATCCTGGACCCTGCTACTGTTTAAAATCCCAACATGTCCATAATGAATATGAATCACTTCTGGGAGTCCAAAGCGTAAAGACTTAAATTGCTCTAGTCTCTACATCTCACAGGTGGTAGTTCAACATTTGATCAGGGCTTTTTATTTGTTTTGGCATTTTTTTGGTACTGGGAATTTGAACGCAGGACCTTGTGCTTGCCAGGCAGGCACTTGTGCTACAGAGTTATCTCCCCAGCCCCAAAGGGGTTTTAAAACTTTGGAATTTTACAGAAAGATTATGTACACCCACCACCCTTAAAAAATTCTCTGTCTCTCTGTCTCTGTCTCTCTCTCCTTCCTACTAATGTTGAGGATGGATGCCAGGATCTCACAGATATTAGGCAGGTGATATACCACCAAACTACATCTGTAGCCCTAAAATATTTTAAAACTTTAGAATAAGCAAAAGATTGTCACCTCTTTATTTTTCCAAGAAAAAAACCTTCAATTTCTCTAACAGTGTTCTCTAACAGAAATATAATGCAAGCCACAAGTGTGATTTCTTTTTTTTTTAAGACAGTTTGGGTTGGCCTTGTGCTTTTATTTATATATTTATGTGTTTATTTATTTTAATGTATTTGGTTGCTATAGGGTCTCACTACACAGCTTGGACTCATGGTGATCCTCCTACTTTCAGTATCCCCAGTGCTGAAATTTCAGGTGTGTGCCTGCTCAGCCTGCCCTGGGGGTGAAGCTGGCACAGCATGTGGTGCTGGAATCGAACTGTGGTCTTTGCCCTTGCTCAAGCAGGCACTTTTGTCTGCTGAGCTATCCCATTGGCCCTGGTGCTCATTTATCTATCTATCTATCTATCTATCTATCTATCTATCTATCTATCTATCTATCTATCTATTTATTTTTGCAGGACCGTGGATCAAACTCAGAACCTTGCACTTGCCAGGCAGATACTTGTGGCACTGGGCTATCTCCCCCGCCCTCATTGCTCACTTTTGTAACCTCCTGGGCTGGTAAACTCCCAGAGATCTTGACTCAACCTCCCTAGTGTTGAGATTACAGGCATGGGCCACCATGTTCAGGTCTGGGGCTGCACAGAGGGCCCAGGTATCTGGGGCAGAGACCACAAGGCACATGGAGCCAGGGATCAAACTCGGGTCCTTGTGTTTGCCAGGGAGGTGGTTATGCCTCTGAACTATCTCTCCAGCCCCAACACAAGTGTAATTTTAAATTGCTCAATAGCTGCATATGTGATCCCCACTCCCATACACAAACACAGACGCAATCCAGCAGCCACATAGAAATTGAAAAAGAAACAACTGAAATTAATGTTCATATATTTTATTTGATCCAAATATAAACATTACTTATTAATATCCAAAATAAAATCTCAACAATTTATCAGTAGATAAATATGAATGAGACACTTTATATTTTGTATAGTAACTCTGTGAAACATTGAATAGTTACAGCTGCAACCAATTTCAGTTTGCTTAAGCCACATTTCAAGTGTTCAGTAGCCACAGATGAGAGGTGTAGTGGAGGGGTACACAAGGCCCTGGGCCTGCTTGCCATGCACAAGGTCCTGAGTTCAATTCCCAAAAAAAGTTAAGGTCCTAGGTTCAAGCCCCAGCACCCCAAACTCAAAAGGGCTTTGTAAACACACTAGCATAATCATTAAAATATCTCAAGTGGGATTAATTTCAATAGTGTATTGCTGAGCATGGTGTATACCTGTAATCCCAGCACTTGGGAGTCTGAGGCAGGAGGATCAGTGCCAGTTTGAGACCAGCCTGGGCTACAAAAGAGAGCTCAAGGCTAGCCTAAACTGTATAGTTACACCCTGTCTTAAAAAGACAAAAAAAAAGTATATCATGGCAGACACCTGTAATCTAAGCACTTGGGAAGTTGAAGCAGGAAGTTGAGTTCCAGACCTGCCTATGCTACAAAGTGAGCTCAAGGACAGCATGAGCTGCTTACTGAAATCTTTTCTTGCCGGGCGTGGTGGCGCACGCCTGTAATCCCAGCACTTGGGAGGCTGAGGCAGGAGGATCAGTGAGAGTTCAAGACTGGCCTGGGCTACAAAACTGAGCTGCAGGCCAGCCTGAACTGTACAGCGAGACCCTGTCTCAAAAAGAAAAAAAAAAAAAAAAAAAAAAAAAAAAAAAAAAAAAAAAAGGGTGAAATCTTTTCTTGAAAAGACAAAAAAAAAAAAAAGTGTATGTACTTCAACATATCAATTTGTATATAATAAATATGCATAAATTTGTCTTTCATTTATTTAAAAGAAATCTTTCTATAGCTCAGGTTGGCCTTGAACCTGTGATCCTCCTGCCTCGACCTCCAGAGTGCTGGGATTACAGGACTGCACCTTCATGTATAATTTATGAAATTTTTTTTTAATGGCCAGCTCAGCCTGCCCTGAGGGCAGGGCTGGTGCAGTATGTGGTGCCAGGGATCAAACCGCGGTCCCTGCAGCCACCTAAGCTTTCCTAAGCAGGCGCTTTAGACCACTGAGCCATCCTGCCAGGCCCTTTATGAATTTTTTAAAATGAAATTTACATGAACCAAATTTTTTTTGTAACACTGGCAATTGTACCTGTGGCCTTCACTTTCTGCGGCATCCTCAGGCCTTTTTTCACTTTTTATTCTGAGACCAAGTCTTGAGAAGTCACCAAGACTGAGCTTGAATTTGTGGTCCTCTGGCCTCAGTCTCCCAGTATGCTGGGATTATGCACGTGCATGACACACCTGGCTTAGTTTTCCATTCTGAATGTCCCTGGAGATACTGGAAGTTCGAAGATGGGTGTTTTGGAATTAGACATAGTTGGGGTAATCTAGAACCCGATGGGACTATGACAGTGAGAGCCTCTGACGTCATGGAGCCACAAGTCTGTGCAAGTGCACAGTTGATCCCATGCTTCCTACCCCTCTGGAGTACCAAGAGGCGCTGTGCAGGCTGGCAGGGACCCGCACTGTCTGCAGAGCTTTGGAGAATAAAACTCACTGGAAGTCAGTCTGCTTTCTGTTATCACCATGCACCACAAACCTAAACTAGGTCGGTGACAAAATACTCCTCCCCAGAGAAGGTCAAGTTGTCTGTCTAACTTGAGCTTTTTTTTTTTTAAGATTGTCTCTCTTTTTTTTTAAGAATTTTTATTTTATTTATTATTTTTTTCTTGTTTCAGAACCTTTGTTCACTCACTCGTTTTTTAAGGCCGTCTCAGCCCGCCCCGAGGGCAGGGCTGGCGCAGCATGTGGCACCGGGGAACGAACCGCGGTCCTGAAGCCGCCCAAGCTTCCCCAAGCAGGGGCTTTAGACCACTGAGCCATCCCGCTGGGCCTAACTTGAGCTTTAAAAATTATGTTTGCAAGATTTCAATCAGTACTTTAATTCCGGATTCACTAGTAAGCGATCGACAAGGAAGTAGTTCTAAGTGCTCCAAGCTGTTAACACCCAAGGAACCAGAATCAGCTGTAGTGTTGGTTCTGAGAGTTTTTTGTTTTTTTTTTTGGCGGGGGGGGGGGGCAAGGTTTGAACTCACAATCTCACACTTGCCAGGCAGACACTTGTACCACGGAGCTATCTCCCCAGCCCCTCTGAGAATAAGTTCTTAGCAGTTTGGAACTGACTGCCCAAGCTTGCTGCTGCCCAGCTACAGCTACAGCATTTAGTAACACACGTTTCTCTTGGAACAGTGGAGCCCAATGAGCAGGGATAGCATTGTGACGTTGAAGCTGAGTTGCTTCGATCCTGTCCTTTTATGTGACTACCTGAAAGGCTCATATTTACATTTTTGAACACAGTGAATTAATAAACTGTAAAGTGTTACAACTGTAAGGTTTGTAATTTTGTAAACATATTTATATTACTATTTAGTAAAGTTATATTTTACCAAATTAAAATTCCATATTGAATATTGGTTCTTCTAAAGTTTTATATTTAAACTATAATTACTTTTGTGACAACTACTACCTGAGCATTTTTTTTTTTAAAAAAAAGGATCAGATAATTGAAATGTGTTGATCTATTACTCTTTTTCTTTTTTTTGGGGGGGGGGGGACTGGGGTTCGAACTCACGACCTTGCACTTGCCCAGCAGGCACTTGTGCCTCGGAGCTATCTCCCCAGCCCCCACTCTTTTTCTGATGTTATTTGCAATAGTGGGAATTGAGCCTAGGACCTCTGCATCAAATGTGATCCCCCAGGCTCTCCCTCCACCACCTTTTTCGAGACTGGGTCTCACTGAATTGTTAAATTGCTAGAATGATCCTCCTGTTTCAGCCTGCCAGAGTGCTAGAGTTACAGGTACATGCCACTATGCTTAATGGTGTATGTCACTATTTCCTGGCTTTTTATTTTGCTTTGTATTGTTCTATGGAACTGCTGGAGATAGAGATCAAACACAGGGAGTGCAAATTTTGAGACAGGATCTTGCTAAATTGGGGCTGGGAGGTTAGCTTAGGGGTACAAGTGCCTGCCTGGCAAGTGCAAAGTCCTGAGTTCAATCCCTAGTTCCACAAAAAGAGAGAGAGAGAGAGAGAGCAAGCAAGCAGTAGGGTCTTGCTAAATTGTCCAAGTTGTCCTCACACTTGTGCTTTTTGTTTTGTTTTTTTCCATGGTACCAGGGAGTGGACTCAGTACCTTGCGCTTGCCAGGTAAGCACTTATTTCACTGAGCTATCACCCTAGCCTAGCCCCAGTCCTTACACACTTGTGTGATCACTCACATCCTCTTGTGTCAGCCACTACAGCAGTTGAGATGACAAGTATGTAACACCACACCCAATTCTTTTTTTTTTTTTTTTGTCTTTTTGAGACAGGGTCTCACTACGCAGTTTAGGCTGGCCTTGAGCTCACTTTTGTAGCCCAGGTTGGTCTCGAACTCACACCGATCCTCCTGCTTCAGCCTCCCAAGTGCTGGTATTACAGGCATGCGCCACCACACCCGGCTTGTTTTGTCTTTTCAAGACAGGGTTTTGCTATGTAGTTCAGTCTAAACTCACTTGGTACCCAAGGGTGGCTTCAAACTTACAGTAATCCTCCTGCCTCAGCCTCCTGAATGCTGCACCACCACACCCACCCTTTTCTCTTTTATATACTGTAATATTCTGTAATATTTGACTGTCCCTGTATTATCATTTTTTAAATTTTATTTATTTATTTTTTCTTGTTTCAGAACTTTTTTTTTTTTTTTAAATTCACTTATTTTTATGACCGGCTCAGCCTACCCTGATGGCAGGGCTGGCGCAGCATGTGGTGCCGGGGATCGAACCTTGGTCCCTGAAGCCGCCCAAGCTTTCCCAAGCAGGCGCTTTAGACCACTGAGCCATCCCGCCAGGCCCGTCCCTGTATTATTCACTTTATATCATGAATGCTTCTGAAACTGTCACTTAGAGGAGGTGGCTATTAAAGAACTATCTGCCCTGAGTGTCAAATAAGCAGAGCACTCAAGAAAAGAGTTAGGAGAGGTTCAAGAAGGCAAATCAAGCCATGGTGCAGGCACAGCAGGTGCAGGGTTCTGCATTTGATCCCCAGCACCTGCCGAAAGGGAAGGCAAGGAGCTTGCAGCGCTGGAACAAGGGAAGGACGCACAGCAGTGACAGCCTGCACCACAGACAGAGTGCTCATTTTGCTGCTGGCCCGAAGGCAGCCCACAACAGGGAAGATGGGAGAGGCACTTGCTCTGGTGGGCAGGGCCCAGCCCACACTCAACCTGGAGTGGGTAGGCATTTGCCTCTGAAAACCTCCTACAAAGATCAACAAGACAAGTCAGAGGGTGGGGAGATAGCTCAGTAGACTAAGTGCTTGCCTGACAAGTGCAAGGGCCTGAGTTCAATCCTTGGTTTCAGCCGGGCGTGGTGGCGCATGCCTGTAATCCCAGCACTTGGGAGGCTGAGGCGGGAGGATCAGTGCGAGTTCAAGACCAGCCTGGGCTACCAAAGTGAGCTCAAGGCCAGCCTGAACTGCATAGCGAGACTCTGTCTCAAAAAGACAAAAAAAAAAAAAAAAAAAAAAAAAAAAAAAAAAAAAAAAAAAAAAAAAAAAAAAAAAAAAAAAAAAAAAAAAAAAAAAAAAAAAAATCGAAAAGTTTAACAACTTAATGACTTAGTAAGACACTTAGTCAAAATAAAAGGGCTAGGGAGATAGCTCAGTGGCATAAGTGCTTGCCCAGCAAGTGCAAGGTCCAGAGTTCAATCCCTGGTACCAAAAAAATAAATAAATAAAATTTAAAAATGTAGCTCAGTAGTAGAGTTCCCCTGGGTTGGATACCCTGTAGTGGTAGAAAAGAATACTAAACACGATACAATACTTTCTTAAAAATATTTTCATTCCTGGAGACAGGATCTTGTTATGTAGTTCAGGCTGGCCTTGAATTCACTATGTAACCCTATGTGGCCTCAAACTCAAAGCATGCTCCTCCTGCCTCAGCCTCTCAGTTAAGTGTGCCCAGCTAAGAATATGTATATTCTAAAGTGTAAGGAAGAGAGGAAATGGAATTTCATACCCTGGAAATTGAAATGTAAGATGTACAGTCACTGTGTGTGTGTGTGTGTTTGGTTTTAGAACTTTTGTTTGTTTATTTATTTTCATGGCCGGCTCAGCCTGCCCTGAGGGCAGGGCTGGCGCAGCATGTGGTGCCGGGGATAGAACAGTGGTCCCTGCAGCCGCCTGCAGGCGCTTTAGACCACTGAGCCATCCTGCTGGGCCCGTGTGTGTGTTTGGTTTTCTTTTCTTTTGTTTGGTTTTTTGAGATAGGGTCTCACTATAGTTTAGGCAGACTCTAAATTTGCTATGTAGGGCCCGGCAGGATGGCTCAGTGGTCTAAAGCACCTGCTTAGGAAAGCTTAGGTGGCTGCAGGGACCGTGGTTCGATCCCCGGCACCAAATGCTGTGCCAGCCCTGCCCTTGGGGCAGGCTGAGCCAGCCATAAAAATAAATAAATAAATAAATAAATTTGCTATGTAGCCTAGGCTCAGTTGGAACTCACAGCAATCCTGCCTTAGCCTCCTGAGTACTGGGATTATAAGTGTGCACCACCATGCCAAGGCTGGTGCAGTCACTTTATTTTATTTATTTATTTCTAAAATTTTTAATTTTTAATTTATTTTTTTTTCTTGTTTCAGAACCTTTGTTTATTCACTCAGTTTTATGGCCGGCTCAGCCCGCCCCAAGGGCAGGGCTGGCGCAGCATGTGGTGTCAGGGATCGAACGGTGGTCCCTGAAGCCGCCCAAGCTTTCCCAAGCAGGTGCTTTAGACCACTGAGCCATCCCGCCGGACCCCATGGTGCAGTCACTTTAGAAGACAGGGGCCTCTTGAAAGTTTAAATTTACATTAAAGCTACCACATGACCCAGGAATTGTGCCCCTGGTTATCAGCTGCAAAGAAATGAAAATGTGTCACACAGAAACTTGCATATGACTATTCATAGCATCATTACTCACAATAGCCTTAAAGAACAAACAGCCCAAATGCTCATCAACTAATGAAGTCATAGATTCACACAATGGAATATTATTTGGTAATAAAAAGGAATTAAGTTCTAATACTACAGTACTGATGAATCTAGAAAATAGGATAGTAAATAAAAGAGATCAGTCCCAAAGGCCACATACTACACGATTTCACTGACGTACAATGTCCAGCATAGGCAAATCACTGAGATGGAAAGTGGATTACCGGCTTCTGAGCACTGGGGATTAGCGTGACTGTATAGCAGATGGGACACAGCTGCTAAGGAGGACAGGGTTTCTTTTCAGAATGATGACAATACAGTAAAATCCGTGGTGTTGGGGGGCTGCACAACTGCAACTATGCTAACAGCCACTGAATTACACACCGTGAGCAAGTGACTAGTGCTTTATGCAAGTTAGACCTCAGTGAAACTGTTCATGTTTTTTAAAAGCGTTAAAGAAGATTTAACTTTTTGGGCGTGGGATAGTGATCCACAGGGTAAGGTCAGTCACTATCAGGGCCTCGCTTCTTGGGTTGCAGATTTGCTTATCATTTCATGTATACATAAATGTGTGCAGGTGTGAAAAGGGCCCACTGTGGACAAGACGGGACGTGTCACCACCAACCAGGGCTATGGGCCTGAGGCAGCTGTGCCTACAGCAGCTGGGTTGAGGGGGCAGGAAAGGGAGGGGCCTCTGGAGAAGACGTCAGAGCTGAGTCCAGTGGGAAGGGATGCACTGGCCACGCAAGGATGAGGGTGAAAGTGTTCTGGGCAGAGGAGATAGCACGCACAAAAGCCCTGGGGCAGGGCCATGCCTGCTGTGTTTCAGGAATGTGCAGTTGAAATCTTGTGTGTTTAGACTTCTGAGCCGCCGTGTATGAGTCCTGAGAAAACAACACAAACATGCAACAGTATGTATACAAGTGTGAGCTCTTCCCTACTGTCTATGACAGGCAAAAAAAGAGAAAAACAATCTATGTTTTTCATGAAAGGCTACAGGGTATCCATAAATAAGTACAAAGCAGACCTAGAGGAAAACCTATGTACTAAATGGAAAGAGGAAAAAGATACGAAAAAACTAATTACTGGAAATTACAGCACTATAATTTCATTGATGTGGAAAACTATTTTTATGGTCATGTTTTTATAAACATTAAAATTTCTAATAATGTTAGGATTTTAAATTTATTCAAAATACTACCTTTTATGGTGAGTTTAAGAAATGTGCACTTTATTTTTTTTTCAGAACTGGGGATCAAACTCAGGACCTTGCACTTCCCAGGCAGGCACTTGTGCCCCTGAGCTATCTCCCTGGCCCCCCACTTTTACCTTGTGTAATTCAATATGGTCTGAGATTCTGTCATCACTGAAAATACAGGACTTTTTGTCTTGGTCAGTTTTCACATGAGTAAGGCACAATGTCAGATTATAGGAGAAGAGGTTTTTTTTTTTGTCTTTTTGAGACAGGGTCTTGCTATGCAGTTGAGGCTGGCCTTGAGCTCACTTTTGTAGCCCAGGCTGGTCTCGAACTCGCACCAATCCTCCTGCCTCAGCCTCCCGAGTGCTGGGATTACAGGCATGCGCCACCACGCCCGGCTATAGGAGAAGAGGTTTATTGGATCACAGCTTCAGCCTTGGCATGGTGGGGCAGCTGCAAGGTAGAAATGGTCAGGCAGGGGAAAGCTGCCCACCTCCTAGGGCCAGGAAGCAGAGAGGAGGAGGAGACAGGAAGAAGATGCACTTCCAGGCCCCACTCCCAAGGGGACCCTTGGCTTTATTTTTTTGTTTTGTTTTGTTTTTTGTCTTTTTGAGACAGGGTCTCACCATGTAGTTCCGGCTGGCCTTGAGGTTTTTGTTTTTGTTTTTGTTTTTGTTTTTTTCTGGTGAGACTCACTACCTTGCACTTGCCAGGCAGGCACTTGTGCCATGGAGCTATCTCTCCGGCCCCTTGAGCTCACTTTTGCAGCCCAGGCTTGTCTTGAACTCACACCGATCCTCCTACCTCAGCCTCCCGAGTGCTGGGATTACAGGTGTGCGGCACCAGGCCTGGCCCTAGGACACCTAGCTTTGAACACATGGTAGACTGAGTACAGGGGCTAAGAACAGCACTCTATGACCCAGTCACCTTCCAAAACCCCTGACTGAGCCCCTGTAAGTATGCAGGGACAATTCCAGATCCCAACGACAACAGATTTGCAATATGAAAAAAAAAAAATGGAGTTCTACACAAATAAGACAACGTCGATAGGGCTTGTTATGAAGAGTTTCATGGTCCAAGCATGTCCAAGCAGCTTGTCAAATAAATTAATACACATTAACTGTGGGAAGACACATTCCTGTGAGGACTTGTAGCCACATGGAAAAATGCATGAGGTATAACTGTAAATGAAAATTGTGAGGGACAAAATGAAGCCACCTAGGTAAAAGATGTGCAAAGAGGAGAAAAGAAAAAGAAAAAGGAAAAAAGTAGCAAAATGCTGCGAGTGGGTATTTCCTGGCATCAAGACAATGAACCTAACAAATAATTTTTCCCTTAAATTCAGTATTTTTGAAGTTTGACACAATGAATATTTTGTCATCTGGAACGTCCCTTTTTCCTGACTCAAAGGCTAGGTATATAATCTTACATTAGTTGTCCTAGCTCCTCTTACCTGTACTTTCACTCTGCAGTTTTACTAATTCAAAGTTAACTACAACTTAAAACATATCAAATGGAAAGTTCCAGAAATAGACCATTCATAAGTTTTTTGCTTGTTTACTTGAGGGTCTTACCATGTAGCCCAGGCTGGCCTCAAACTCTTGATGATCATTCTGCCTTAGCTTCCACAGTGCTGTAATTACAGGAGTGTGCACAACACCCACAGCTTCTGTGTTTGAGCCTGCCTAAAAAACGGACTGAACTACTAAAACTCCGAGTTTAAAAAAAACCTGTCAGCCGGGCATGGTGGCTCATGCCTGTAATCCCAGCACTTGGGAGGCTGAGGCAGGAGGATCGTTGTGAGTTCGAGACCAGCCTGGGCTACAAAAGTGAGCTCAAAGCCAGCCTGAGCTGCACAGTGAGACCCTGTCTCAAAAAAGACAAAAAAAAAAAAAAAAAAAAAAAAAAACCTGTCCTTTTGGGCCAGGGAGATAGCTCTGTGGCAAAAGTGCCTGCCTGGCAAATGTAAGGTCATGAATTCGAACCAAAAAAAAACAAAAAAACAAAAAAACAAAACAAACCCTGTCCTTTAAATTGTGGGTGTCAGGTATTGTGTACCAGGGAGGAGTAAAGTGACTAAGACAATTAGCAGCAATCTCAGCCATCAAATTAACTGCAGTGGGATCACAGTTCTCCTGTGGAAGTAACTCTTATTTTATCTAATTAAGACCCAAAAGCACAGGTGCAATTCAGGTACAATTCACATGTACAATTCAGATATACCAATGAGAAACCATACAATGCTTGTATGCATCTTTAAGGGCAAAGGTGAACATTCTCAACCTAACAAATTAAACAATTCGCTAAAGTGCTAAGATCTGTGCTAGGAACAAATCTTCCACCCTTAAAATTGTGAAGGAAAAGAAAATCATGCTAGTTTTCCTGCCATGCTGTGACTACAAAAGTCACAGTACTGTGTTTAGTGCAGATAGAATGGATATTAAGCTATTCACAGTCTCAAGCATCTGCTGGGGATCTTGAGATGTATCACCCTTGGATAACGGGACACTATGATCTCTACTGACGCATAACCTATTCCCAAAAGGCACAAACATGTTCATGATAGTGCCATCATTCATACGTGCCATTGCCAGGCAGCTCAGATCTAAATTCCACTGTCTGATACTACGAGGCTAAAGCCCCCCAGGGAAACAGACACAAATGCACCCAGGCAGGATCAAGCCAGTGGGAGCATGGCCACAAAGCAAATACCACTTCAGGTTCTGTGGATCATGAATCTGGCAAAATTTTAGTTAGGAGGTTCTGGCACAGGATCGCCCATGAGGTCACAGTTAAGATGCCAGCCAATTTCCATATGCCAGAGATTAAAACTAGGCCCACATCTTTCACTATGCAGCAGACTAAAATTGAAATAGATCAATGATCTAAATATTAAAACAGAAACAATAAATCCTCTGGAAGATAGAACAGGTAGAAGTCTTGAAGACAGTGGCATAGGCAAAGATTTTATGAGTGAAACACCAATTGCACAGGAACTATCACAAAGAATCAACAACTGGGATCTCATCTCTTTAAAAATTTTACCAGGCCAGGCATGGTGGCACATGCCTGTAATCTCAGCACTCGGGGAGGCTGAGACAGGAGGATCGGTGCAGAGTTAGAGACCAACCTGGGCTACCAAAGTGAGCTCAAGGCCAGCCTGAACTGCATAGCAAGGCCCTATCTCAAAAAGACAAAAAAAAATTAAAAAAAAAGAGAGAGAGAGAAAGAGAGAGAGATAGAGCCCGGCAGGATGGCTCAGTGGTCTAAAGCGCCAGCCTAGGAAAGCTTGGGTGGCTGCAGGGACCACGGTTTGATCCCAGGCACCACATGCTGTGCCAGCCCTGCCCTCAGGGCAGGCTGAGCTGGCCATAAAAATCAAATAAATAAACAAACAAACAAAAGTTCTGAAACAAGGAAAAAAAAAAGACAATTAAAAAAAGAGAAATGTAAATTTATAAAACTTATTCCAGAAAGAATAGCTATCATCCAATAACATGTAAACTAGCGTGACTACTGTGTAAAGCAGTGTGGAAATTCCTAAAAAAAAAAAAAAAACCAAAAAACAAAAAGCTGAACTAGAGGTTCCATTTGATCCAGTTATTTTCTTTCTTAGTATCTTTCCAAAAGAATTAAAAGCATCATACCACAGTGATATATGCACACCCATGTTTATAGCAGCATAATTTGTAATAGCTAAATCTTAGAAACAGCTCAAATAAATGTCCATCAAAAGATGAATGCAGGGGCCAGCAGGATAGCTCAGAGGTCTAAAGCACCTGCTTAGTAAAGCTTAGGTGGCTGCAAGGACCTCGGTTCAATCTGCGGCACCACATGCTGCACCAGCCCCGTCCTCAGGGCAGGCTGCTCTGACCATAATAACAAAAAAGTAAAAAATAGTAACAAAATAGTAATAAACAGAAAAAGGATGAATGCATGAAGAAGATGTGGGTTTTTTAATGCAATGGAGTACTATTGTGTTCCATAAAGAAGGACAGGCTTGAGACATTTCTAGGAATAAATGGATGCACCCTTTTTTTTTTTTTTTTTTTTTAATTTATTTATTTTTTATTTTTCTTGTTTCAGAACCTTTGTTTGTTTATTCACTCATTTCCATGGCCGGCTCAGCCCACCCCGAGGGCAGGGCTGGCGCAGAATGTGGTGCCGGGGATGGAACTGCAGTCCCAGAAGCCGCCCAAGCTTTCCCAAGCAGGTGCTTTAGACCACTGAGCCATCCCGCTGAGCCCAATGGATGCATCTTGACAATATACTCAAGTGAAATAAATGGGACATATGTTTAAATACCATATTGTTTCTCTGGTGTGAGAAACTGAAAGTGTGAATAATAAGGATCAAAATGTATAACAGGGTCAGGGAGTTAGCTCAGGGGCATAAGCACCTGCCTGGCAAATGCAGAGTTCAATCCCCATTACCGCAAAAGAAAAAAAAAAAAAAAGTGTAACAGATATTCTTAAATAGGAAGAAAATGTTCAAATGAAAAGGGTTGAATAAGGAAGAGGGGAGGAAGAAGGAAAGAAAGGACAAGAAAAAGAAAAAAAAAGTTAGGTGTGGTGGTACATGCCTGTAATCTTAGCACTTGGAAGGCTGAGGCAAGAGGATCAAGATGAGTTCAAAGCCGGTTTGGATTACACAGTAAGATCCCATCTTTAATAACAACAACAAAAAGTCAGGCAGAGATGTATTATTCTGAAGACTTCACAGAGGCTGGAAGATCTCATTTCAAGATGGCACCTCCACATGGATAATGGCTGGAGTCTTTATTCCCCTGCCACAGGGGCCTCCTCAGAAGGCTGCTCCAGTGTCCTTATGATATGGTCACTAATATCTCCCAGGACAAAGGATACAAAGACAGAGAACAAATGTCACATACCATCATTTCTGCCACATTCTATTGAGAGCCAAGTCAGTATTCAGCTCACAATTAACTGAAGGAGGGCAAGAAGAAATAGTATCCACATACACACAAAAAATCTGTGGACCTATCTTTAAAACACAACAATATTTCTGGCTGATTTTTCCTTCTCCAAATCGCTTTTCTCCAACCCATCCACAATACATGAAACTCCTTATTTAATCTTCATAAAGCACAATGCTGATTACAACATTCTGTAACTAAGAGATTTTGCCTGGCTCCCCACATGCTGGAGAATGCCTTAACCATACACTTCCCTCCAGGTGCAGTTCCAGAAGGACCCATCCTGCCCCACATGTATACCCCATAGTCTCTGCTCTTGGAGACCTTCAGTACCCTGCTGTTCCTCACTACCTACCCCAATTTCTTTCTCATCTTCAGCCTATTGTCCCGGCTGATCATCATTTGCCTGGATATTCTTCCAGATCTCCATAGGCTTCTCATCCTCTTGAAATCCAAATTCACCTCCAGAGCCAGAGAGATAACTCAGGGGCACAAGTGCCTGCCTGGCAAGTGCAAGGTCCTGAGTTTGGTCCCCAGTTCTGCAAATAAATAAATACAAATAAACTCATCTCCAATCTCTGTCACCCCCTCTGTCCCATCACTTACTCCACTGCCTTGTTTTGTTTTCTTTTTTTTGTCTTTTTGAGACAGGGTCTCGCTGTACAGTTCAGGCTGGCCTTGAACTCTCACCGATCCTCCTGCCTCAGCCTCCCGAGTGCTGGGATTACAGGCGTGCGCCACCACGCCCGGCTGTTTTGTTTTCTTTATAGCACTCACAAGTATTTGAAAATATCTTGCTCACCTGCTCTTTTCTAATACTCAATTGCTCAGAGAGAAGGGACACTTCTGTCTTGGTCACTGCCATTACCCAACAGGCGCTAGTATTCAGTTCAGTGCCTGTTTCAATTAAAGTACTGCTTTTAAGGAGTTTTTTTTTTTTTAAGGACTTGTTTTTGAAAGAACAACTCATTGCAAAAAGTGTCTTTTGAGGAAAAAAGAAAAAGTGAAGACCCATCACCATCAGTGCACTCTTGTGCATGTCTTATTTGTTGTGAAGCGTCCTGGCAACTGCACTAAGCAAGGCAGACAAGGATTTTTCTTTTTTTTTAAGAATTTTTTATTTTATTTATCTATTTTTTTTCTCATTTCAGAACCTTTGTTTGTTCACTCATTTTTTATGGCTGGCTCAGCCTGCCCCGAGGGCAGGGCTGGCACAGCATGTGGTGCTGGGGATCAAACCACGTCCCTGAAGCTGCCCAAGCCTTCCCAAGCAGGCGCTTTAGACCACTGAGCCATCCGGCCGGGCCCCCTTTTTTTTCCTTAAAATTTTTTTTTTTTTTGTTTCAGAACTTTTGTTTATTTATTTACTTTTATGGCCAGCTCAGCCCACCCTGAGGGCAGGGCTGGCGCGAACCGTGGTCCCTGCAGCCACCTAAGCTTTCCTAAGCAGGCGCTTTAGACCACTGAGCCATCCCGCCAGGCCCCAAGGATTTCTCTTAAGATGTTCAAAGTCGGCTAAACTTTACTGCTCTTAAGTTCACCAGCGTCCATCCCAGAGTCTGTGAAGTGGTATTAGTAAACACTTGTTGAATGGATGGGATACATGGACAGAGGAAAGGGGACAGAATAATGGATGTATCATTTTCTTTTCTCTGTTGACCTCTGGTTCAAATCAGTCTGGAGGTGGACGAGGATAGAAACAATTCCAATACATAGGAATAAGAAAGGCAGTAGCTAAAAACAAAGACAACCTTGGAGAGGTTCTAGACACTGAAAGGATGGTTCTGACAATCATAGATCAGGTTCTGATACCTTTTCTAGAACATTAAATTCATTCCCAAGCCCACCAACTTCTATCTCATAGAGTCGCCATCTCTGAGTGGGTGGTGACCTCAACTACTGGGAAGTCTAGTCCCAGATAACGCCTACCGAGCATTTAATAGTTCTCAAGGATGTGCTTCCATCCACTATCCCACTAGTGAAGCTGCCTAATGAAAAGATGAAGTCTTTTCCATTGTAAGTGTAAGCAAAAGGAGGCAGTGGGCTATGAACACAGGAAGTCAGACTTCACCGAACAATGAACTGCCCAGGTTGCAGTATGGAAAAGTCAAACGCTGGGGTTTCCTTTTTTGTTTTTTTTTGGTGAGACCAGAGTTCGAACTCACGGCTTCGCACTTGCCAGGCAGGTACTTGTGCCACGGACCTACCTATAGGCCCGAGATGCTGGGATGTCTATCCAGCTTTTGGCCTTCAATAAGGCTGAGGGGCCATCTGGGCGGGAGCAGGGCCTCCGCCTCCAAGCTCACTGTGCCTTTAAGACACCCCCCACCCCGGGATGCTCCAATTACCATCTCGGGCACACAGGGCACCGCGCCGCAGAGCCGCGCCTCGGTGCATCCGCCCCGCCCCACAGCCTGGCGCCCAGGCTCAGTCCTCGCGGGCCGTGGGGAGCCCTACCTCTATGCGTGTTCCCGCCCCTCCCCGTACCCGCTATTCCCCAGGGAAATGGCATCTTTGAACCCCTTAGCCCCCTCCCAAAGCCCAGGCCCACGACTCCCGTGAAGGTGACCTCCCCAGGTTGGCACACGGCGGCTGGCGCCAGAACCGCTCACACGTGGTGGTGGGGGAGCGCGCGGCCCTCCCCGTCCAGCCAGCGGACCTGCAGCGGGCCCCGCCCCCATGGCCGCCCCGCCCCACCCCCGGCCCTGCACGCTGCGCCTGGCCGGCACCGATCCCGGACCGCGCCCTCGCGTGTTCTTCTAGCGCGCCTGCGGGAGGCTCGGGAGAACCTCGGCGCTCCCGCCCCTTGGTGCTGTTGAAAGGGTATATAGGGCGCGCGAGCCTGCGATTCGCCCTGAGATTCGCAGGGTACATGGCCTCCGGGGTTTCGTCTTCGGAAAGTGGGTATCATTCCTTTCTCAGGAGCCTGTGGCCTCCCTTTCGCTTTCCCTCGATAAGGGTTTGCAGAGAAGTACTCATTAAGTCCATACGTGGCCGGACCCTGTGTGGAGTAGGTAGGGGATATGACAAACTGCGTGTAGCCCTCTTAAGAATCTGCAATCTTGATTGCCCCACATCTTCTGGGACGCTCCAAAAGATGTCCTCAGAAGAGAAAGGGGCGGGAGTCCTTACCTGGAGGCAGGTGTCACTGAATAAGCTAACACTCCAAAGGCCACGCAGAACGAGTGCAAGCCTCGAGAGCCAGATGGAAAACATGCTCCACGACCCTCCCTCTTCCCTCCAGCCCCCAACCTAAGAAAAGAAACCGATCTCATCCGTCTCCCCCAATCCTAGGCGAAAGACCGCGGAGTCTGCAACCCGAGCCCCGCCCCGCTCCGGTGGCCAGCGATTGGGAGATGCAAATACTGGGTTCTCTGCCCAGCAACGGGTGACGCGTCACCCGAACGCTAGGCGTGGCCCGGCCCTAGCCCGGGCGGGCACCTCTATGTTTACACGGGGCGGCCCCGCGCGCGCCGCAGCGGCCCGCAGACGGCGAGGGGGAGGGGTGGCGCGCGCGCCGGCGGGGCCGCGCGGGGAGAAAGACTGGAAGGCGGCGGCGGCGGGGCGGGGAGCGGCGCGCACGGGCCGTGGCGGAGCCCGAGGCTGCAAGGAGCACCCGTGGGGCCCGGAGGGCGCGATTCCTTCGCCCCCACACAACAATGTGTGGCGTGCAGAGGGGAGCAACTTGCCTGGGCCGATGGGCCCGCACAGAGCCCGCCTGAGATCGCGCTGCTGACCTCCCCCCGCCGTCCATTGGGCCCGAGCGCCCAGCTCCTTGCTCCCCAGCTCACGGGGGCCGGGCTGAGCCGCGGGGCGGGGCCGCCCCTCCGTCGCCGCTGCCTCCTCCCCCATCCCCAGCCGCGGAGGATGCGGACGGCCCCCGGCGGCGTCTAGCGGCCCGGGGCCCAGGCGCGATGGTGCAGCAGCGGGGCGCGCGGGCCAAGCGGGACAGCGGGCCGCAGCCCCCAGGGCCCGGGCCGACCGAGGAGGGGGCGCGCGAGCCCGGCTGGTGCAAGACCCCGAGCGGCCACATCAAGAGGCCAATGAACGCGTTCATGGTATGGTCGCAGCACGAACGGCGGAAGATCATGGACCAGTGGCCCGACATGCACAACGCCGAGATCTCCAAGCGCCTGGGCCGCCGCTGGCAGCTGCTGCAGGACTCGGAGAAGATTCCGTTCGTGCGGGAGGCGGAGCGGCTGCGCCTCAAGCACATGGCGGATTACCCGGACTACAAGTACCGGCCGCGCAAAAAGAGCAAGGGGGCGCCCGCCAAGGCGCGGCCCCGCCCCCCCGGCGGCAGCAGCCGGCTGAAGCCGGGGCCACAGCTGCCCGGCCGTGGGGCCCGCCGGGCGGCGGGAGGGCCTTTGGGGGGCGGCGCGGCGCCGCCCGAAGACGACGATGAGGATGACGACGAGGAGCTGCTGGAAGTGCGCCTGGTCGAGACCCCCGGGCGGGAGCTGTGGCGGATGGTCCCTGCTGGGCGGGCCGCCCGGGGGCCGGCGGAGCGCGCCCAAGGGCCGTCGGGCGAGGGGGCGGCTGCCCCCTCCGCCTCCCCGACCCCGTCGGAGGACGAGGAGCTGGAGGACGAGGAGGACGAGGAGGAGGAGGAGGCAGCAGCAGCAGAGGAAGGCGAGGAGGAGACGGCGACATCGGGGGAGGAGCCGCTGGGCTTTCTGTCCAGGCAGCCCCCAGTACCCACCGGTCTGGACTGCAGCGCCCTGGACCGCGACCCAGACCTGCCCCCAGCCTCAGGCACATCACACTTCGAGTTCCCGGACTACTGCACCCCCGAGGTCACCGAAATGATCGCGGGGGATTGGCGCCCGTCTAGCATCGCCGACCTGGTTTTCACCTACTGAGCCCACAGTCAGCGGGGCGCGCACGCCCCCAAACCAGCTGTTTACATACAGGAATCAGGTATTGGGGCCCCTCGGAGGCCGAGGCTGGCACCCCATCTCCCACGCAGCCTCTCCCCTCCTAGACGTGCCCATCCCCCTCTCAGATCCAGACTTGCCCCTCCCCCGCGGACACACCCCAAGGCAACCCAACCCCCAGCCTTTCCCTGACAGCCACGCCCCTCCCCATCTCGAACCCTCCCGCACAGCCACCAGCAGCCAGCCCCCCTCCGATACGCCTCCCCTCTCCCTTACCGACCTGCACCCTTCCCCCACTTTGCACACGCCCCTCCTCGTGGCCAGAGGACACGCCCCCTCCCTTGCTCGTGAATCTCTCCGCCCTTGCCTAGCCTGCCTTCATGGAGTGGGGACGACGCGGCCCCACGCTCTCCTAGGCCCTGCCCCTTCCCGGGGGTGGGGCGCGCTCCTTCACCCTTGGAGCTCTAGTGCCCGCCCCTGTCTCTGGGCCCACCCTCTCCTTGCGCATGCTTAAATGCTACTTGGGAGGAGGGGGCTGGTCCCTGGCCAGCTGCCGGCCTATGTAGTCTGTACCCAGAAGGACAGGACGAGCGTGGAGCGATCCTGAAAAACCCTTTGAACCCGGAGCCCTTGGCTTCCTCTCTACCCGACGGGGCGTCACTGCCTTAATGGGAGGAGCACTTAGAAGGGAGAGAAAGAAATTAGGTAGTCCAGAAGGAATGGCTGGGGCTTTGACTCTCTAAGTGGCATAGGTCACTGCTCTGGGTGAGGTCGCCCACGCCCACCACCTTCCCAACAGCGTGACTGCCCGTAGTTTTATCTTGGTCCCTAGAAACGTCCCTTTCTTTCCCCAATTGGGAATTGGGAGGAAGAACCTCTGGAAATACACCGAGAAAGGGGCTGACCAAGAAAACTTAGAAATAAGATATCTACTGTCTGTTTGGGGACAGGGTCCCTGCTGCTCCCACCCCCACCGGGGGAAGCGCCCTATCACCTCAGGGCACCCTCCCAGCTTGGGCTTTTCCCTAAACTCCATCCTTTCCTTTCTTGTCACCTAATCGACCCTTAACCATAGCTGCAGTATTCATGGGAGAAACTGAGGCATGTTGGTGCTTGGGATATTCTTGAGTCAGGATAGCAGATGGGTGGCAGAAAAGAGCTCATGTGTAAACAGCGGCTTGAGAGGCCACCTACAGGGGAGAGAAGACGATGCTTTCTGGAGTGGAGGTGGGCTGCCCTTCGCACCTCAGTTTTTCCACGGAGAAATAGGGGCGGCGCTGCTGTTGAAATGAAGATGTATCCCTCTGCTGTTACCCCCTCAGCCCAGCTCCTGGCTGGAGCCCCGCCTCTCTGGCCTCTCCACATCCCCTCTACCCTCACTACCTGTATCGCTGGCGTGTGTTCACCTCCGGGTGGCTCACACACTCTCATTCACACACACAAATCTCAGGAACAAACGGTCCCAGAGTCCTCCGGGTCCCCTGCCCAGGGTCTCTACAGGTCTCTGCCCCACGCGTTCCCTTCGCTGACAAAGCCACCAGCTGCCTCTTTTAAGCTTGGTGCTCCGGCTCTGGGCCTTTCTTGCTCTCTGTCTCTCTCTGTCTCTCTCTCTCTCTCTCTCTCTCTCTCTCTCTCTCTCTCTCTCTCTCTTTTTTAAGAAAACAAAAACAAAAAAAAAAAGACAATGAAAAAACCCTGAAAACGTCATGTGAGTGAAGAGATGTCACTGTCTGTGGTCTTGGAGAACTAGTCTAGTAGCTGAATGGAGGGGTCCCTCTGTCTGGGGCACTGGCACTCACAGCAGGACTTCCGCCAGTCTGATACCAGGACTGAATAAAGTGTATTTGCCCCGACCTTGCCCTGTGGTTCTGCATGTCTGTGCTTTTCCTCAACCCTCCCCCAACAGATGGCCAGATTTAAGTCCATAGGGCTTAAGCTATGCAGGAAGAGCTGGCTGTGGAGATCAGGTGCCTGACCTGTATGGGCCTCTGTGTCCTGTCTCAAGACTCCCTGCCCTGGCTGAGGGTATCAGACTCCTCCCCAGAAGAGGCCAGGCAGGTAACATGCATGAGTGAATATTGGTGTGACCCAGTAGAAGGGTCCCAGCTGCCTACCTGCTACCCAGTTGTGACTGGGAATTTGGCCCAGGGTGCCCAGATGGCCAGATTTTTTCAAGAGAAACTGGAGACATTGCTGCCTCTGAGTCATCGTAACTTCAAAATGAAAGCTAACAAGTATTTTTAAGCCTCTGAGCCAAGTAAAGCAGGTGTGTGGTAGGCCAGCCCCTAGGGAGTTAGTTTGACCTTGCCTCAAATGAATATTAAAAAGGCTACAGCCACACTGCCCAAAGCCCAGCACCTGCCCTGAGTACCTCTGTGACCCTAAGCAAATTCACTTTATCCCAGCACTTCTGTCTGAATGTGTCATGTGAGGGTAAGGAGGAAACCTGCTTCCTGGGCTGGAAGCATTTGACACGGTGCTCCATGGATTTCCTTCCTCCATTGTCTGTAGAGGAAGCTGAGGGTTGGAGGAGCAAAGGGTCTCAGTTCTGTGTGCTGCTGAAGTGCTGCTCTGGCCCTGCCCACCTCTTCGTGGTAACCTATTGATCAGGTACACTGGCCTGCAGTGTAGATTGCATGGCCAAAAGGCAATGGAAGCTGCTCTGTATCCTCCTGAGGTGGCTGATATGTCTTGAAAACAGAGCAGGGCTTTCCCTCTTTTGTTCCCCTAATTTGTTCACCAGATCCAGCGAATTCCTATACTCTGATAAAGCCTCTTCTTGCTCTGAAAGCAAAGGCTTCCTTTAGTCTCTAGTTGGGAGCTGGAAAATAATCCTATAGGGAAAAGTAGTAGCAAGGCAGGAGAGACAGTGCCCACACCAGCGCCCCGCTGAGGTTACATCTGCCCCGGTAACTTGCCCTGGTGGCACAGCCAGGCACAAGACGCACACCTGCCCATTTGTGCCCACCTCCCCAGACCAGCCAGGGCACTGTGAGGCCTGTGCCCAGACTTGCTATCTCTTCTCTTCCCGCAGGTGTCCCTTATAAGCATCTTGGACCTACAGCTCAATGTCTGTGTCTGCTTCAGGAGAATTGTCAATATCAGAGGGTCAGAGTGGACAAAGGGAGTGGGGTCAGTGGCTCAGCAGTGGCAGCTGGGTACCTCAGATATACCCTAGTCTCAAGTCTTCTTTTTGCCAACACCCATCACACCACCTTTGGGGCCTCCAGAGTTGCAGCTATTCCCTAGGGCACTCCAGAGTGGGCTTCCACCCCCCTGACCTGTTAGGGGAGGCATATAATCATGAGGGTCTGTAGTCGAAGATGGCTGGAGCAGAGAGACCATATTGGGCTGTGGAACCATTGGCAAGACACCTCCCCTGTGCAGGTTTTGGTGCCCCGTAGGTAAGTGGGGGAGGGGGCTCGAAGACGCTCTGGTTCCTTCTGTGCTGCCTATGTGTGTGCGTGTGCATGTGTGTGTGTTACTGGGGATTGAACCCCAATCCTTATGTTTTTGGAGGAGTCTAAATTGTGCAGGCTGGACACAGACTTACCACCCACATGGCTCACCCTCCTGAGTAGCAGCACACAAGCTCCTCCCCTGCCACTCCAGACGTTGACCTGAAAAGGCAAGGAAGATACCTGCTGATAGGGACTTTGAGGACCCCTAGTGGTAGAGAGGAGTAGAAAGTACATTCTGTGGGGGTGAGGTGGGGCTGGCCTGCAGGAGGAAAGTGACCCTGCTCAGTTCAAGTCACGCCCACTCACGACTCACTACTGGGTTGGGTCCCCTACCTGGGTAGTTGGGGCCTCTTGGTTCCAAGGCTGTAAAATAGCCATGGACTGACCTGCTGGTTATCACTGCAGGGAATTGCCACAAGTATAGTGCTGTAATGCAGTTCAGGTTTACCAATTACCCACCTCCAGGAGGCAGCCATCCCAGTGTCCTCAGCTGCTCATGACCCTGGTGGGCCTTTTGGGTGGTCTCTGTGCCGCTGCCCCTCAGATGCTCGGTGTCCTTTCCAAACCCGTGGCTGCAGGCCTAATTCCATTCTGTGTGGCAACGTGATGAAGTGCCCCTCCTGGCTGGCTGGCAGTTGGTGCCTCTCCTAGCTAAACAGTTTCTTTCATCAAGGCCGACAGGAGAACCAGACAAGGTTTAGACTCTCAAAGGTGGGGAGGGGGTCCTTCCTACTCCAAAACATCTATTTACTTACCTAAAAATCAATTGATTTGTGATCTTAATTCTATTTTTTTAAAATTTTTTTTATTTATTATTTTTATTCTTGTTTCAGAACCTTTGTTTATTCACTCATTTTTATGGCTGTCTCAGCCCACCCCAAGGTCAGGGCTGGCGCAGCATGTGGGGCCGGGGATCGAAGCGCAGTCCCTGAAGCCGCCCAAGCTTCCCCAAGCAGGGGCTTTAGACCACTGAGCCATCCCGCTGGGCCCCTGTGATCTTAATTCTAGAAGTCCCTTGGCCTTTGCCTAGTCCTGAGCAACACCCACGTGATCGGAAGGGGGTTGAGCCTGTCCACAGGCAGCTGCAATTGGGGGTCTTCCTGCTAATTGCACCCGAGGTCCCTCACATCTCTACACTGCCAACTGGCTGCCTTCTTGTCATGCCACAAGAGGTCTAGTCACCACTAGAGCTTGACACATCTAAAAATGACTTCTGTCCAGTCTGCTTACCCTGTGCATCTTCACATCTGGCCACCGCCCTTGGTTGCTTGACTCCTGTTTGCCTCATGCTTCATATCCTGTGTTCCATTAGCACTTTCTTCAAGTGTGCCCTGTTTCTTTTCACTTCTGTGGCCACTGTGCTGGCTCAGCCCTAAGCCTTCACTGGCTTCCTGCACCAGCCTCCCTTGCACACTCCCCTGTTCTGCTCACCTTTCCACGTGGCCCTCAGAAGGAGAGTCTGGGTCTCCCCCCTGCCCCCTTCTCCCTGTATGTTTGGTTTCTTTCTTTCTTTCTTTCTTTCTTTTCTTTTCTTTTCTTTTTTTTTTTTGGCAGGACCAGGGTTCGAATTCACAACCTTGCACTTGCCAGGCAGGCACTTGTGCCACGGAGCTATCTCCCCAGCCCCACCTCTTCCTTGGTGCTTACTTGCTTTCTTTCTTTCTTTTTTTTTTTTTTTATTATTTTTTTTCTTGTTTCAGAACTTTTGTTTGTTTGCTTATTTATTTTTCTGGCCGGCTCAGCCCACCCTCAGGGCAGGGCTGGCGCAGCATGTGGTGCTGGGGATTGAACCACGGTCCCTGCAGAAGCCCAAGCTTTCCCAAGCAGTCACTTTAGACCACTGAGCCATCCTGCCGGGCTCTTGCTTGCTTGCTTGCTTTTTTTTTTTTTTTTTTTTTTTTTTTTTTTTTTTTTTTTTTTTTTTTTTTTTTTTTTTTTTTTTTTTTTTTTTTTTTCTTTATTTCTTTTGTTCTTTTTCTTTCTTTCTCTTTCTTTTTTGGTGGTGGAGGGTGGTGGTTTGAGACAGGGTCTCACTATGTGGGTCAGATTGGTCTTGAACTCACTATGTAGCCTAGGTGGTCCTTGAGCCTGTGGTAATCCTCCTGCCTTAGGCTCCCAAGGCCTGGGATCACAGGAGTTGGCTACTGTAGACAGCCTCTCTAGCCCTTTATTTATTTATTGGTATTGGGCTATCTCCCCAGCCCTATTTTTTATTTTGAGGCATGATCTTGTCAGGTTGCCCAGGCTGCACCTTGTAATCCTCTTGCCTCAGCCTGCCAAGCACCTAAGATTGCAGATTGCAGTCCTGTATACCACTAAGCCTGATTCCTTTACTCTTTTTTATTTTTTATTTTTTAATAAATTTGTGACTGGGCCCGGCAGGATGGCTCAGTGGTCTAAAGCGCCTGCGTAGGAAAGCTTGGGTGGCTGCAGGGACCGCAGTTTGATCCCCGGCACCACGTGCTGTGCCAGCCCTGCCCTCAGGGCAGGCTGGGCCGGCCATAAAAATAAAAGTTCTGAAACAAAAAAATAAAATAAAAATAAAATTAAAAAAAAAAAATTTGTGACCATTCTTTTCTTTTTTTTTCTTTTTTTTTTTTTTTGGTGGTACCAGGGATTGAACTCAAGACCTTTTACTTGCCAAGCAAGCCCTTATTCCACTGAGCCATTGAGCTATCTCCCTGGCCCTCCTTTATTCTTTTATTGACTCATCTTCAACTACTAAAACTACCTTGGCCACACCTGGCCACACCCCAGAGATAGCATCCTTCCAGGCCACTTGTCTGTTCTCTTCTTGAAGAACTGAAGGGGCCTTGGGCTAATCTTGTTGTCTGGTGTCCACAGCTGTCCAAGTAGGGATTGGACTAGATGTCTCTGGAGTCATCCCAGCCGGGCATTCCAGGAGTCTCTGAGGAGGAGCAGTATCTGCAGGCAGACCTGCCTGTCTGTGTGGCTTCCAGGTTGCCTAGTGATGTGTGCCAACTCTCTCTGACACACTAAGGGGTTTCTTAGCAACCCACCCTCAGTTGTCTGCAGGGTTTCCTTTCAACTAAATGTCAAATTCTACTCTTTCTGCTCCAAAATATCTGAAGCACCAGATATCTGTGGATATAAACCTAGAATGGAAAGAGGCCTGCATTGGAGGGCAGCAGAGGATTGCTGCATGACTTGGAAAAGCTGCCTGACCACTCTCGCTTTATTCAGATTGTGGCTACCTGTGCTCCATGTGCTCCTCGGGGCCTCCTTCTTCTGTTTGTTTCTGCTGCTAAATGAATACCATGAACTTCCTGAGCAGCAGGAATTATAGGCCCACACCAGCCTGACATTTGTATCTATTTCACCACCCTTTTAAACCTCCTATTGAACTAAAACCTCCTTTCGTACCAGATAACACCTCTTGCTTTTCTCATTAGGGGACAGTGCCATGTCACCCAGCTTCCCATACCACTCACCCATGAAGCAAATGAACAGAAATACTGACAGCAATAATTCACTGTTCTCCCATTAGTCTTGGTGCTCCAAACATCTCATTATATGCACAACTCATTTCACAGTTTCTATTCCTCTGAGAAGCACGTTTACATTATCTCTGTTTTAAAGAAACTAAGGATCACAGTGGGTAAACCATGTAAGCACCAAGTGGCAGAACCAAGATTCATACCTGGGTTTGTTGTCTTTATAGTACTAAATCCAAAACCCTCAGATTGGGCTACAGCTCCAGTCCCTTTTATTTTTCATTTGAAGATAGGGTCTCTGTAAGTCACTAAATTGCCCAGGCTCAGCTCAGACTTGCATTCCTCCTGCCTCAGCCTCCCAGAGTGCTGGGATTACAGGTGTGCTCTGTCATGCTCGGCTCTGGATCAGTTTTGACTCCTGTGTTCAGTTCACAACCTCTCCATGGATCTCCTCCCAGGGGCTGCCCTCCTGTCCTTCCAGGGGCTTCAGAGGAAGAAATTTCTCTCCTTTGAAGGTTCCAAGTCAGCACGTTTCTCTCTCCTTAGAAGCTAATCCCTTCCCATCTCTTCCAGAACCTCATCCATCACCTGCTGCCTACTGTCAGCCCTCAGATCCCCTTGCCTGCTACCCACAGTGTGGCTTCCCCCTGCCCACTCTTTCCAACTCAGTGCCATTCCCCCTCACCACAGAGCACTGTCAGCCCTAACCCCTGCCCAAGATCCCTACTGTCCCCCTGTTGCCATTTGTAATCCCTGAGGCCCTGCTGTGCATCAGGTGCATTTGGCAGTGTTGAGCAGGCCCCCTGCTCAGAGCCATTTCCCTGTGGTTTCTGCAACATGGTGCTGCATGGGGCCCTAACATCACCCCACTTCCCCACCCATAGCCTTCTTGCTTGTTCGCTGGTGACCTGACCAAGTGCATGGCCAGGTTAAAACATTCCCATAACGTCTGAGGACACTCCTCATGAGGGACAGTGTATAAATCTGGCCCAATCCAGCCAGCCAGCAGACCATGGTAGAATCATTCTGTGGTACCTTCTGAGCTGGGTCCTAAAGGCAATTTCTGACTCCTGGCTCACTGGACCCCTGAACCATGGTTTCAGAAGTGTTACCTAAGCTGTAAACAATGGCACAGGAGAGAATCCTGGCACTCTTGGTGGCTGATATAAGAAGTTCACAAGTTTAGGCCCAGTTGGGGAAGTTGGTGATTAAGCAAGACCCCGTCTCAAAAAAAAAGTTTGATGATGTAGCTCAGTATGAAGGCCCTGGCTTCTACCATAGTACAGGGGAAAAAAAGTCTGCTACAGGGATGGAAGCCCAAACTGGTTCATGCAGAAAGATCCTGAGACCTCCTCTCTGCTACCTTGTGGAAAAGACAGACATGCCTGGCCAGCCCCAGGTACTCTGGCCCCAGCCACAAAAGAGACCTCCAAAGAGAACCTCCTAGGGAGCCTCCCCAAATTCTCTTCCTCCAAAAGTGTGAAAGATGATGAAACAGTTGCCTTGGAGTGGTGTGTGCATCACAGACAACTGGAACCGAGCTGTCTTAGGCTCCCGGAGCTGCTTTAAGAAGGTGACATTTGACTAGGCGACTTCAGCATTTATTTCTGCAGGCTGGGAAGTCCAAGAGCAAGGGGAAAGCAGCCTCCAGGCTGGCTGCCAGCTGGAGAGCAGCTCTTCAAGCTCCCTCCACAGGGGTTTTCCCACCTCCCAAAGCTCCACTTGTAAATTTCACATCAGGGTTTCAACATGTGTACGGTGGGGAGACAGCATTCTGTCTGCAGGAAGGGTCCCTCATCTTAACACTTTTCTTCTGCATCTCCTATCCTTCCCCACTGCGACAGTGTTTCCCTTTTCCTTTAGCCTCCCTCAGCAGCACTCTCAAGTCCAAGAGCCCCTGTGAGTAGCCACTCGAAGCCTGCCAAGCCCACCAGTATGGGCTCAGTACATGACCATCTCCCTAGTTGGGAGCAACTCAGCCCAGGTTGGGGCGTTTGCTGAAACTGTAGGATAAAAGGAATTCTTTCCCAGCACTGTACTTAAAAGACAATCATGGGCCTGGCAGGATGGCTCAGTGGTCCAAAGCACCTGCTTAGGAAAGCTTAGGCGGCTGCAGGGACTGTGGTTCGATCCCGGTACCACATGCTGCACTAGCCCTGCCCTCAGGGCAGGCTGAGCCAGCCATAAAAATAAATAAACAAACAAAAGTTCTGAAACAAAAAAAAAAAAGAATAAAAAAACCCAGCCATTTTGCCACCCTTTGAGAAGAGCCTCCCTGATGCAAAGCCAGCACAGCAGAGTCAAGGAAGAAAACTTCCTGAGCATCTGTATCCAGCCATGGATCCTCAGCTTCTCAGCCATCAGAGGCTCAACATTTTCTTTCTGTTTACTAAACCAGTTCAAGCCTAGTTTTGTCACTTGACACCACTACTACTTCCTGCACTGTACCAAGGTCTTAACCTGATACATGTGTCCCACTGGTTCCTACATGTGGCCATTCTACTGAGTCGAAAGCTGAGGACTCCAACTTCGCCCAGGTGGGTGTCTTTTTTTTTTTTTTAAACTTTCCTCTCTCTTGATGAGAGCATCCCCTGCTTGACCTGACACTGTGACAGTCAGCCTCTGTCCCACTCCCTCTCCCTGTCCTCATTTCTTAGTCATGGAGTCTGGCTGACTGCATTTTGTGGACCTGGTTTAGACCTGCACCCCATCTCCCTCTCCCCTGCCCACTTCAGTCCTTCAGGATTTCTAACCTAGATTATTACAAAAGTAAGGGATAATTGACCCGAAGTACAGAGTGAAAAGTGAGTTTCCTTGCTGCCCATGCTCAGTCAGCCTCCCACTAGACATCCTCATCTCCTCAGACCTATCCTCCCACCACTTCTCATTATGCCCCAGTTTCCTTCTGCAGAATTGCAAATATGAGGCATATCAAGGTTTTTTTTTTTTTTTTTTTTTTTTTTTTCTGCTACCAAGAATTTTCAGACCTCTGTTTTCCTTCACTGATCATGAAATTTCACTGATGCTAAAGCGTAGGACCAATTCCTTCTTTTGAGGGATATGTAACCATTTGTACAACTTGTTTCCTATTAATGGATACTTAAATTGTGTTCTAATTATTTATTGGTGCCTAAAAAGTCACAAAACCCTTATGGTGTAATACAGTAGCCATTGCATTAAGCTGTGGATTCCGAGCATCCATTCTGCTCCGCAGTCTGTGAGACTTCCCTGGCATGAGGTGGTCAAAGCCCTGTGGGGATGCTGACATGGCTGCTTTGCTGCTCACCTTTGTTCTCCTGCCTGACCTAGGATGGCTCCAAGGCTAAGCCCCATTGGGGCTGTGGTGCTTCTGAAGGGCTCCCCACAGAGTGGCTGTGAGTTCTTGTCATTGGGAAGGCTGGTTGATTGGTCCCTTCTGTCACACTCTTTGCCTTGGGGTGTTCATCAGCTCATTTGAGATTCAGAGAGGATACACAGACCCATCTCTAACCAACGCTAGGGAACTTGTAGCCAGACAGTAAAATCACTCAGATTGTTCCCACCTTTTGCTGGCAGAGAGAGACTGCGAGGATGATCACAGCGTGAAGGGAAGTTTGTGCACAGAAGTTCAGAACCTACAATGACTTCCCCAAGACCACACAGCAAATGTTTCTTGCAGGAAAGGTAGGACTCTAATGGCAATGCTCAGAAAAGGCTGACTCTCCAGGGAGATGGCTGCTGGCTCTGGGTGGCCAGGGCAGAGCTGCAGGGAGGCTGTCTCTTTGCCTCCTTCCCGAAGCAAAGGTGAGACACTTCTTGCCAATACCTGGCCTTGCACTCCAACTCCCACTCAAGGTAGTGGGGGCTGACCCTTAGCCAGGGTGAGGACTCAGGAACAAAAAGATGGTAGAGAGAGGATGGGAGCTCACTAGGAGGGTTTTAGAGAAGGCTTCTCAGGATGTGCCCAGTGAGACAGGTGGGCCTTCATGTTGGGGCACAAGTAGGGTGGGGAGTGCAGGGAGGCGACGGAGGCCCAGTGGGCTGTGGGTCATCCATGGGGGGACTGAAAGTGACAAGCGGGCCAGGATTTTGAGGCCTGCAGGGTGAGTGGGGCCTCAGAAGGTGTAGGGTTTCCAGGAAGTGTCTGGGGTCTCCAAAGGAGGAAGAACGCAGGAAGGGAACAAGGGTCCTGCGCTGCCTGGTACCAGAGGCAATCTGCAGAGCCCGCAAGGCGACGGCGCCCCCTCCTCCCTCGCCCCCGTGTTACCCCCTCCCCGGGCTACGGCGCAGGCGCGAGCCGAACCCGCTTTTGCTCTGCTCCAGACCTCGCTGCGGTTCTCTCGGCAGAGACGGCAAGGCATATCGGTGAGCTTGCCGCCCCCGCCCCAGGTCACGACCCTTGCCCACCCTCTCCGGGATTTCGGGGAGCCCACCCTCTAGTTGGGTCTAAAGTTCCGACTGCGTCCCGCTAGGGCAGCCCCAGGTCCTGGGAGGGGAGGGTCCCCAGGAAGCACGGGGCACGGACAGCCCCTGGCCATCGCTTCTTAGCACCTCAGGATTGATGGGGCGGGCGGGTGCAGGCTTCAAAGGACGAGATCCTTCAGCCCTCTGAAAGACCATTCCTGCCCCACTCCACCTCAGATTTCCGCCTGTTAATTTCACTTGGGGAAGGACAATCAGAAAGAGGGCTACTTGGAGACATGATGACCCTAGTGGGGAGAGATTGGGTCGGAGAACAGAGCAAGGCCGTACAGGGTGACAGGTTCCCGCGTTCTTGCCTTCGGGCGGGTTCAGTGGCGCAGGTTTCTCGCCTCCTCCGCCGCAGCCCCCCGCCCGGACACGCAGTCTCCTCCTCTTCCCGCTCCACCCACCGTCCCTCTGTCAGCTGGGGCTCCCCACAACGGTTCCCATGGCAACCCCGCCCGCCTCGGCCTCCCGCTCCTGTCGGATTGACTATTTCACCGACCGACGACGAAGACTGGGGGAGGGGCCGGAGGGGAGGCGCCGTCAAGGTCACCTTGCTTCTCCAGCACTGCTAGGACTGAGTGATTGCACAGGTTTAGGGGACAGAGGAAGCAGTGAATACTTGGGGAGTGACACACCTGAGTGTGCTCCCTCCCCGCTCCCCCATCCACTTTCGTTTGGGGCTCTAAGTAATGGTCTTTGCCCTGAGGCTCTGACTGCCCCCCAATCCCCATTCATTCTCCTGCTCTGCCTCTAGGGCAGGCGTTACGCAGCTCTGCCTTGCCCTGCAGGCTCCACCCCTCCACCCCTCCCACCTGCGTCATTCTTGCGCTTTAGGCCTTTGCCTTTTCCCTTCTTATCACTTTTATTTTTCCTTTTTTCTCTTTGAATTGTAAATGAGGATGGATATGAGCGAGCTGTGGACAGGCTTTATTGACAGCGGTCTTGTGCACTTCTGGCTCTGCGGGGACTCCTAAGAAGCACCCAGCTGTCTGTGTGCTCACCTCTGTATGTGCTTGTGTGGTGGATCCATGTCTGTCTGGATGTGTCTCTGCCGTGCCTGGTGTGTGCATGCGCGCTGGTGTGTTTCCACTCAGGGATTTGGGGGTCCCACCAGACTGGCAGTGAGGGAGGCAAGAGATCTGTCTTACCCTTCAGCACTGATTTTCTTTTTTTTTTTTTTTTTCCACACTGGGAATTGAACTCAAAACCTTGCACTTGCCAGGCAGGCACTGTGCGGCTCAGCTATCTCCCCGGCTGTTCTGGTGTCTGAAGCTGCTCAGAGGGTCTTAGGACCATCTGAGGGAGGGAAGGGACAGAAGCCCAGCCTCCTGGAGCACCCTGCTCACTGTGATGGTAGCTTTCCTTGTGTGTGGGGGCACTCACATACCTACCATTCTCGTGGCCTCAGTGTCCCCTTGGTAAAAAGAGGGTTTGTTATTCATTCTTTATTTTTTTTGGGGGGGGGGGTCTTTGTGTGTGTGTGTGTGTGTGTGTGTGTGTGTGTGTGTAGTATTGAAATCAGGACCCTATGCTTGCCAGGCGCGCCCTTATTCTACTGAGCTCTCTCTCAGCCCAAGGTCTTCTTTTGATACTGGTGGTGAAACACACTGAGTTACTTCATGCTGAGCTATATCCTTAGCCTTTTTTATTGTTTTTTTAAATAATTTTTTGTTTTATTTATTATTTTTATTCTTGTTTGTTTATTCACTCATTTTTATGGCCAGCTCAGCTCGCCCTGAGGGCAGGGCTGGCGCAGCATGTGGTGCCGGGGATCGAACCTCGGTCCCCGAAGTCACCCAAGCTTCCCTAAGCAGGCGCTTTAGACCACTGAGCCATCCTGCTGGGCCCCTTTTTTATTGTTTTTAGGTTTGAAATGGAGGTCTCACTAAGTCACTAATTTGCCCAGGCTGGGCTTGAATTTGCTATCCTCCTGCCTCAGGCTCCGAGAATGCTGGGATTACAGGTGCACACCTCCATACCCACCTAACAAGGTTCTGAAATAGGTTTCTCTAGACTTTCTTTCTTTTTTTTTTTTTTTAAGAATTTTTTTTAATTTATTTTTTTCTTGTTTCAGAACCTTTGTTTATTCACTCATTTTTATGGCTGGCTCAGCATGCCCTGAGGGCAGGGCTGGCACAGCATGTGGTACCGGGGATTGAACCACAGTCCCTGAAGCCGCCCAAGCTTTCCCAAGCAGGCGCTTTAGACCACTGAGCCATCCGGCCGGGCCCCTCTCTAGACTTTCAATAGCCCTTGTGCCTAAGAGCTAATCCCAAACTTCATCTCCCATGGAGTCCAAATTCCTTGGGGCCTGGCAGCTTCATAATGCAGCCCTGTGAAGGAATAGTCCAAGGCTTTCTAGCTGGTGTCAGCCAGGGCTGTTACTCCAGGAGGGGCTGAAGAGGAGTGAGGCTTTGAGGGGAGGGGAACAATAACAACTTCTCACTCTAGGCATGGCCCCCACATGTTCAGGATAGAAATAATAACACAGAAGTTACAATAATAATCAACAGCTACCATTTCTCAGAACCAGATATATATGGCTGAATGAAACATACACATCATTCATAGCCCTATTTCACAGATGAGAAAACAGGCTTAGAGAGGTAAAAGTGGGCAGCCAGGGAGATAGCTTAGTGTAATAAGTGCTTACCTCGCAAGCACAAGGTCCTGAGTTTGATCCCTGGTACCACCGAAAAGAAAAAGAGAGAGAGAGAGAGAGAGAGGTGAAAGTACATGTCGGAGATCTTACAGCAGGGAAATGGTGGCCCCACAGTCCAACATGAACCTGCATAAACAGACACCACAGTGGCACCATGGCTCCTTCTGAGCCCTTACAGAAAGAGGCTGGCCTATGATGTGCATATGGGACAGTCACCTGGAGCAGTGGTGGGGTCCCTTCAGCAGCATCTTGCCTGCACCCAGGAACCCATCGTGCTGGGCTGCAACCCCTCCTGCACCTGCAGCCGTGGTGCCATGATGCTGAAGGGCAAGTGGCCAGGGATCTGGTCCTACCTGTACCTCTTCTATGAGGACTGCGCTGGCACGGCTCTCAGCGATGACCCTGAAGGACCCCCAGCCCTGTGTTCCCACCAGCCCTGGCCCTCACTGTGCTGGAAGGTAAGGTCAGAGGAACAACTCCTGGGGCTCCTGGGAAGCAGGGGAGTGGTAGGACCAAACTGGATGTGCAGGGGCCCAAAAATGAAGGGATGGTGCAGTAGCTAGGAGTCTTGCACATTTGAGCAACAGAAAGCTAAACTCAGGTTTACACGATAAAGGGAAAATACTAGAGCTGGCTCAGTGGTTAAAGTGCCTACTCAGGCAGACTCAGGGGCTGGGGATTCTATCCCCCAGGCCAGCCCTACACCTGGGGCACGTTGAGGAGCAAGGACTGGAGTTCTCCTTTCTTCACTCTTGCCATGGCCTCCCAGTGCGTTGGCATTCAGGTGCCATTGCAGTGAGAGGTAAGACCTGAGAGGAGCAAGCCACTCTGATCCATGACAGCCAGGAGGAGTTGTCAGCTCCTAAGTTGGGCATAGTTTCCTGCTGGATATTGCAGGGAAACTGGGGCCTTCCGGTCCTCCTTCTGTTTTTTTTTGTTTGTTTGTTTGGGTTTTGGGTTTTGGTTTTTTTTGTTGTTTGTTTGTTTTTTTTTTGTTTTTTTTTTTTTTGGCAGCTGGCCAGGTAGCAGCAGATTTCTCTTTCTTTTTTTTTTTTTTTCTATTATGGCCAGCCCTGGGGGTGGGACTGGCACAACATGTGGTGCCGGGGATCAAACTGTGGTTCCTGCAGTTGCCTAAGCTTTCCTAAACAGATGCAGCTCTGGAGTGGTCAAGGAAGACCCCACAGGACAAGGTATATGTTTAAAAGTATCTTCTTATTCTCAGCCACTGTGCTAGATTCTTAGGACAAAGATTTAAGAAGATCTGGCTCTTGCTCCAGAAGAACTCCCAGGCATAGTTATTTAGTCATCAACCTCAGCTCCTGCCTTGAACCAGGCATAAAGTCACAGACAGACCCAGCTCCAGCAGGCAGTCTTTGCTCTTACAGGCTCTCCACCCAGTGGAACAGGCCACCATCATGTAGACAGGACCCCAAGCCGGGGTCTGAGGGTATACCAGGAAGGTGCACCACAAAACACACTGGGGCAGTGTGGGCAGCCTCAGCAGGATGCTTGCCCCAGTCCTGGGTGTCCCCTTTTGAGGTGACTGAGCATGCATAGACACGGACTTGGCAGAGATGTAGAGGGTAGAAAGGACAAAGGACTAAGATGACAGTCATGAAGGAGAGAGCCTCAAACTTGGCCTGGTGGGAGCTGGAGAGGAAATCCATTAGGAGGCCTCAGGTTCTGCAGAGAACAGCAAGGCTGGTGTTATCAGAGTCCACTGGTGTGTCCTAGGATCTCATCTGTCAAGGTTGGGATCCAGCTGGGAACCCAGGTGATCCTGCCTGCCTCTCCCCAGATCACCCTGTCCTCAGGGACCCTGCTTCTGCTGCTGGGGATAGCAGCTCTAACCACCGGCTACGTAGTACCCCCCAAGCTGGAGACTGTCAACAACATACAGTTGCCGCTGCTGGATGCACAGGCTGCCGACTACAACAAGGCCCTCAGCTTGTGCCGCCTGGTAGGTACGGCACTCTGTGGGGCAGCTGGGATCCTGCTGGCCATCTGCCTCTTGTGGGTCGTGTCAGGCTGGCTGAACCCAGACTTCAAGGTGGAGCCCTTTGATGTCAACGTTGATGGCCATGTGCGGGTCTTCAGGGACCAGCCAGAGCAGCAGTTGTCCCCAATTTTTTGTGATGCCAGTGGTCAGTCATGGTTCTCTAACCCCACCAGCCCCTTTGGACAATCTTCCACACAGACCATTGAGCCCAAGAGAGACTCTTGAGTGCCTGTGCAGCAGCTCATGGAGAGCCGGACCCCTTCCTCCTGCCTTCACACCTCACCCTCCCACTGTCCCCCAGCTTCTTCCCTTTTACCCAGTGCCCCGGAAGACCCAGCTCCAGGTCTAGTCTGCAGCTCAGCTTCCCATACCACTTCCCCAGGAACAGGACCTAGCTCCTCCCCTGTGACACACCTGCTCAAACCCACCTCCCCCCAAGGCCTTACAGGGCAGAGGACATTCCCTCAACCTGTCACCTCTCTCTGTCTCTTACCTCTGGTGAGGCCCTTCCCCTTCAGATCATGGGAGCAGGTCCCGGAATTCTAGATCTCCCATCATTCCTGGTAATGTGAGAGCTGCCCTCCACAAAGATGAGGAGGGGGAGTTGCTGTCATTTGCCAAGATGCCCCTGAGACAGTGTAAGAATATGTACCACACTGTGCTTCCTACCTGCAGTGTAGCACTGGAGCCCCCTAGCCAGCCATCTCAGACAAGGATCACCCCATTTGCAGAGCAAGAGGCTGAGGCAGGCTGACGGGGTGTGTCCAGAGTCAGTCACAGAGCCTGGCTGTGTGCAAGAACTGGCCAGCTGGTTCTTCAGCTAAAGCAGAGCCCCCACAATTTCTGGTTTCCAGGAGGCTCTCTGGTGAGGACAGATTTGGCCCAGGGGAGCTAGAGGCCCTGGTGGTCCCAGGTGGCTACTTTGGACACATTTAAATGATCTGCAAGAGCCTGGGGACAGGAAAAGTGGGAAGTCTTTGCCCCCTCCGATTCTACCCTCTGGACACCCGTGCGGGTGTTTACCAAGCGCCCTCCGGGACACACGGCCCCTTCCCTGCCAGAGCCGTCACCTCCTCTGCCGCTAGGGTGCGCCAGAGCCAGCTGGAGAGAAACGCTCGCGCTGCCGCTCCCCGCGCGCCCCTGGTGGCCGGGCTCCTCAGCCTCCCGCGGTGCCCTGAGCCCTGCCGCCCTCCCCGGCCGCTTCATCCATCCCACAAACCGCTCAAATAAACACCTAGGGCCACCGCTGCTTCCTCAGTGAGTCACTCCTCCTGGGAGGCCGAGAGGGGGCGTCTGAGGCATGCGGGCATTGAAGTAGTTCTGCTCTCGGAATGAGGAAGAACGAAAGGGACTTTTCATTTTATGGGATGGGCACTTAGTGGTCAAGAGAGGCGAAGAAGTCTCCTGACGAAGGCCACCCTGAGCGAATCCTGATGCTTTTCCCACCATGCGGCCTAGGAGGGACAGAGGGATGGAGGAATGGAAATCCTACCCCACCCCCACCCCGGGAGCGAGGAGGGGAGGCTGGGACCATCCTTTCCCTGACCAGGAAGAGCTGCTGCCCTCGAGGTCCTTGTTCTCCAGCTTTCCAGACCTGACTTCACCTCACCTTGGTACAAGATGGCCTGGGAAGGACCATTTTCCCAGAGCTGGCTCCTGAGCGCCACGCATGTATTTCCGGCTGCTTTTCCTGGAGGTTGAGTATCAACTTAACCATTCCAAACGATCCTCCCAACCCTGCCGCGCTAAACAAACTGCTACCACCAACCCCACCACCAGGGTGCACTGAGACAGCAACTGAAACTGGACGTGGTGGTGCGTGTCTGCAATCCCAAAGTTTGGGAGGCGGAAAACAAAGGGATCACTAGGAGTCAAATCTGTGTAGCAAAATCCTACAGGCCCTGTACTAAGTGCATTTTTTAAAAAATGACTTCAAAACAAAACAAAAAGCTGTACAACTCTTTCTGAGTCTGATGTTATTTTAAACTAAAAAAAATTGAAGCCAGGGAGGCCAGCGAGAGAGCTCAGCGGTCTAAAGCACCTGCTTAGGCAAGTTTAGGCAACTTGCAGGGACTGTGGTTAGATCCCTGGCAGACTGTGGTTAGATCCCTGGTACCACATAGTGTGCCAGCTCCACCACAGGGCAGGCTGAGGCAGCCATAACATGAGTGAGTAAATAAATACATAAATAAATAAAGTTTAGAAAAAATTTTAAAATTCAGGCCAAATGTGGTGGTACATACTTGTATTTCCTGCCCTCTGGAAATCTGAGGTTGAAGGATTGCAAATTTAAGCCCAGCCAGAGCAACTCAAAATAAAAAGGGTTGAGCCGGACGTGGTGGCGCAGACCTGTAATCCCAGCACTTGAGAGGCTGAGATAGGAGAATTGGTGTGAGTTTGAGACTAGCCTGGGCTACAAAAGTGAGCTCAAGGCCTGTCTGAACTGCATAGTGAGATAAATAAATAAATAAATAAATAAATAATAGGGTTGAGCTTGTAGCTCAGTATGAAAACCTGGGTTCAATCCCCAGTACCACACAACACACACACACACACACACACACACACACACCAGGAGGTGGAGGATTTGAACAACACTACCAGCTGCTCTGCCCTAGGTGATATGCATAGAGGGCTGCAGACAGCAGCAGGGTACACAGGACCTTAGACGCTGTTGACTTGGAAGATCAGAGGTGTGGATGAAAAATGGGAGGACAGAGGGGAGCCCAAGGTGGTCTCCAGGTGCCCTCTAGTGGTGTAGCTGTGCTTTTGATAGCGTCTCTGACCTGGAGAAGGGGAGCCATTTTCGGCCTCACCCACTCTTCTCTGTGGGTCATATCTAGAAGGACAGGACGGAGGCTGTTCTGCTCCCCTCTTTTATGCAAGAGCCAAGTGCTCTGCCCACCACACCACCCAGGAGCCTGTCCCTGCCCTTGCTATCTTTCCAGACAGGTGAGGTTCTTTCTACCAGAAAAAGGGTGAGGGCAGGGATGTAGCTCAGCAGTACAGAGCCTGCCTGGCAAGTGCAAGGCTGTATGATTCCTGGTATCAGAAAACAAAAGCAAAACAAAGAAAGGGTGGTCTGGGGGCACTTTGTGGCCTGTAGTGGGGAGGGGAGCTGTGACCCCAGAGAAAAGAGGAAGGGAAACCAAGGGACATTCATAGACTCCAGGGGGTGCCGGGGTGGGGTGTGAGCTGCTGGGGTGTCAGAGAAGCAATTAGCAACCCCTACTCTATGGAATCTCCATCTCACCTCCTACCTCCTTGCTGAGAGGGAGTCAGTCCACTGGGTTCCTGTGTTTTGGTCTCTACAATAGACAAGGATGGCAGTCTTTTGAGACTGAATAACTAAGGAGTTTAACACCAGGCAAGCAGAAGTGCTGTAACTGCTAGCTAGGAAAGACAGCAGGGGTTATGAGCAGGCCACATGCCAGTTAGAACTGGAGGTGACTCAGAAGAGACCCTGCCCCCTCAAACTCACAGCAGTGTGGAGAGGACAGGCCTGCTGGGAGAAGGTGCTCTATTCCAGGGTAAACATAGCGATAGGAGGACAGCATGATGCCATCCCACAGGGGGCAGGCACGGAGACTCAGTGAGCTGCATGTGACAGTGTTTTTTTTGGGTGTTTGTGCTGGGCTGTGTCCTCAACACAATGCAGATTTCAATGTTTACACCATCCTGAAGTGCGTGGTCTCCAGGTCTCCACTGATAGAAGCGGGGTACACACCATCCACACTGTCTGTCTGAGATGGCACTACTAGCAGAGACGAAATCTGAGCAAAAGCCACGCACTTCCAGAATACCCAGACTTTCTTGCATGTACTGATGCAGAAATGAACCCAGAGTTTGAGTTCACAACTTATCAACCTGATGTAGAAGGGGTGCAGGCCCAGCCCCTCACATGCCCTGGGGTACTTGGCAGTATCTCCTGCTGTGACAGGTATTGGGAATAGCCCTTGGGACCGCACTCCAGGAACAGTGTGTGCTGTTGTAAAGGGACAACCGGCCACATGAGTTCACAAGCAAGTGCTCAGGCAAGCATGTTCTGACCTGGATACACACCAGCATTCACTCGCGTGTGTACCGCTGGACAGGAAAATGACTATGATGAGGTCTATAGACACATGACATACTCACTGGTACTTGTTTGCTCTCCTACTATTCCTTTTTTCTTTTCAGCAACTACTGTGTTGTTCACTTACTATGTATAAACAAAACTAAGCTCAGAGAAGTGCCATGGTGTTTCCCAGGCCACACAGCCAGGAAATGGCAGTGGCATCTGCCTCTGCCTGCTGTGTACATAGACCCATGAGTGGACAGATGGGCCCTGAGTGGACCCCTATGTGGACTTGCCCTGTCCTTGTCCAGGCAACATTCTCATGTGAACTTGTCACTGGTGTGCTTTGTGGATGTATAGATTGATGTGCGTAGCGACCCTGGCCACCTTCCAAGTCTTGGCCTGGGCTGCTGTTAGCAGGGCTGTCAGTTTCCTATCCTGGCCTCAACAAAGCCAAACAGTGTGTTAGGTCATCTGGGAGCTAGAGAGGAAAAGACCAACAGGATTTCACAAGTGTCTGGCCCAGGACACATGGTCAGGTGGGAGCAGAGAGAGAAACAGGATGTCCTCTGGACTGCACAACAGGTAGGGTCCAAGGCCAGGCCGGCAGGAAAACAGCTGTTGCTACCTGCACTTGAGTCCAAGGAAAGAAAGAAGGAAAGGAAAGAGGGAGGGAGGGAGGGAGGGTAGGCAGGCGGGCAGGCAGGCAGGCAGGCAGGCTAAACATAAATGGTGAAGTGGAGCCAGGCGTGGTAATGCACGCTTGTAATCCCACCACTTGGGAGGCTGAGGCAGGAGGATTGCTGTGAGTTCAAGACTAGCCTGGGCTACAAAAGTGAGCCCAAGGCCAGCCTGAACTGCATAGCGAGACCGTCTCAAAAAGACAAAACAAAAGTACAGATTGGCCTTCAATTGACTGACCTCACTTGCAGCCATCCTGCTGTTTTCAGCCTCCCCAGCACTGGGATTATAGGTGTGTGCCACCATGCCAGGTCTCAGTGGCTGGCTCAGTGTGACTGGGGGTAAGGCACGCATGGCATGTGGTGCCAGGGATTGAACCCTGGTCTCTGGTCTTGCCTAAGCAGGCTATATATTTTAAATTTTGAGCTAAGATCTTTCTAAATTGCTTACGCTGGCCTTGAACTTTTGATTCTCTTGCCTCATTATCCCAGGCAGCTGGGATTACATGCGTGTTTCACCACACCCAACTAAAGCTATTTTTATGCTGTCAGGCATTGTACTGAACATGTCATATTACGTCATTCAGCACATTTTCACTGCACTTCTGGTGCTGGGGCCTGTGTGAGACATGGGAGCTCTTCCACCTTACTGGAGCTGGAAGGACAGAGAATAAGGAACTTAATGCATAGATGACATCATACCCAACCATTACATTAAAGAATGCAGAGTTGAGGAGGGACCAACAACAGGGGCCGGGTAGGCACATAGCTGTACATGTGCTCAGGGAGATCTCCTCTAAGAAGGTGACCTTTGACATGAGATTAGAAGGGGAGGGGTCTAAATATGGAAGCCAGGGAGCAGGAAGGAGTATGGGTGACTCACCCAGGCAAGCAGGGATTGGCCCAACTTGTTACTATGCCCACTTTATAGACAGGAGATCCAATGCTTAGAGAGGCCAGGCATCTGGTCTAATATCATATGGGTAATTAGAAGCAGTTCTGGGGTTCAGGCCAGAGTCTGTCCTGAACTCAGAATCAAGCACTTTGTTTTTGATTCCAGGTTGCTACAAAGTGACAGTCACACACACACACACACACACACACACACACACACACACACAGAGGCACCCATGCATGCACATGTACACCAACATATGCCCATCAGCACACAGTTATACACACAGGCTCACAGTGTGTACAGACTTACAACCAAGGGCAGGACCAGCTGAGCCAGCCTCAGATTCTTTTTTTTTTTTTTTTTTTAATAAATTTTTTTTCTTGTTTCAGAACTTTTGTTTGTTTGTTTGTTTATTTACTTATTTTTATGGCCAGCTCAGCCTGCCCTGAGGGCAGGGCTGGCGCAGCATGTGGTGCCAGGGATCGAACCATGGTCCCTGCAGCCACCCAAGCTTTCTTAAGCAGGCGCTTTAGACCACTGAGCCATCCTGCCAGGCCCCTAGCCTCAGATTCTTTATTTTCTTTTATTTATTCATTTATTTAATCTTTTTGAGACAGGGTCTCATTATGTAGTCCAGGCTTGAAATCACTTTGTAGCCCAGGCTGGCCTCAAACTTACAGCAATCCTCTTGCCTCCTCCTCCCCAGTACTGAGATTATAGGTGTGTGCCTCCACACTCAGCTTTCAAATTCTAACATATTCCCTGATGCCTTGTGGTCCATTGGGGGGCCAGATGTCGCCCAGCCCACTCTCTTGGAAATTCTGGGCCAAGTGGCAGGGAGAGGGCGATGGCTTCCTAAGGTAGGAGGATGTTTCCTAGGGGCTGTGGTGTGCAGAGGTAGAGAGATGACAGAGGTGGGGGAGGACCAAAGAAGCAGAGCGAGCTGGGACTGCTGTCAGCTGGGGACACCTGCTGAGATGGCATCTCTGCCTCCTCTCTTCACCACTGGGCCACCTTGGGAGACAGGTGCCCACTGGCCAGCAAAGCAGCTGGAAGTACTGAGTGTGGGCATCCCTCTTCCTCTCCTGCTTTTTGGACTGCAAAGGTGGAAGATTTTTTTTCACCAGTACAAAAGGAAACCCTGTCAAAGCTGTACGAAGACATTTTCACTTCCAAATTAACTGAGGTCATAAACTGAAAATATTCAGTGCTATAGAAGTGGTGGAGAAACAGTTTCCTGGTCACTCTGCTAGCTCAAGGTAGATACAGGCTTTATCGTAGACAGCTAAGTTAGAAATATCATAGACAGTCAGACAGGGTGGAGGGTGGGGCCCTTGAGGAAGTCAGTGCAGAGGATGAAAACACATGACAGCTATGGGTCCAGGTGTATGCATTGAAGGCCAGATGTCAAGGATGCTTACATGCTTCCCTGAAAGATAAACAATAATGATCAATGTTCTAAACAGGCATCTGTCTCTTGGGTGGGGGACCAAGACCTCCCGAGCCATCCCTTCACGTCTTTGTTCTTCCCATGTACAGTGCCTTGCTTCCCTATTGGGTCAGTTTTACCTAGTGACTATACTTACAATCTGACTGGCTGTCCATAGTTTTGTCCTACTTTATATCAACTTTGTGAGTTGTTTTTTTTTTTTTAAACAAAACAAAACAGACTCAATATAGGGTCTACAGGGTCTTGCTACACAAGTCAGACGTGTAGTGATCTTCCTGTTTTCAGCCTCCAAGCTCTGGGGTTACAGGCGCGTGCCACCACACCTAGTCTCAGTCACCCTTTGAACATGCCCCTGGGGTGGGTCCTGTATTGTGCAATGGGATCAAACCCTGGTGCCTGTGCCTGCCTAAGCAAGCACTTTAGTTCTCTGAGCTATCTGGTCGGCCCCCAACCTTGTGGTTTTGCTCTGTAAAATGTCCTTTGAGAATTAGGCTCATGGACAACACACTTTCCAGGTCCTCTCCTGTCTCTGTCAGGCAAGAGCTGTCTCTCCCGCAATTTCCTGTTTTTAAACCCCATCATTCCTCAGAATTGATTCTTTGAGTCTGGGGAACATGAACTCAGCATGTCTACACCTATCAGGCTGGAAGTTATAGTATTTCACCCCATCTCATTTGGAGGTGCTGACATCATTTCCACTTCAGCTTCATGAAGAGTTTGGAGAGATTTCTAGAAAAAATGCAAACCACACACCAATCTCTGACTCAGCCCCTTTGATTGTGGAAATGAGCTGAGGGCTGCTCTTTCATTCTCTCTCATGCCCTAGGCAGGTACTGCAACACTGGTTGTTATAGCAAAAAATTGGGATCTTGCAGATCTCCATATATCTGGAAATACCTGAAATCTACCAGATGCCACCAGGACTCTGCCCATGGAGGTGCAAGACAGCCAGAGAACTTTGACCACTGATCTTTATTAAAATCTACCTAATGTCCCCTGCCTTCTTTCAGTCCCTATAATAGAGGCCCACTTTGCTTTGTTCCCTATAGATAGCCTTTTTGCTATCTGCACCCAGATATGAAACTGTACACTGTGGTGCTCTCACAAAATCTCATTAAAGGGTCTCTGCCTTGCGCCATTCCTTAACTGTGCGCACTCTCCAGACCTCACAGTGGGACACACTCAGCTACTGCTCACCAAGCCCTCACTGTGTGCCAGGCTGCAGCAGGGGCTGGAGACTCACTGGGCACCAAGCCAGAAGGGGCCTGTCCTTGAAGAAGTTAGCAGTAAGAAGTGGAGACAGACACTAGACAACATTCTAAAACATCATGTAGGGCCAGGCGTGGTGGCTCACACCTGTAATCCCAGCAATTGGGGGGCTGACGCAGGAGGATTGATGTGAGTTTGAGACAAGCCTGGGCTACAAAAGTGAGCTCAAAGCCAGCCTGAACTGCATAGTGAGACCCTGTCTCAAAAAGACACACACACACACACAAAAAAGATTAACAAAGGGGCAGGTGAGATGGCTCAGTGGTCTAAAGCGCCTGCTTAGGCAAGCTTAGGCAACTGTGGGGACACTGGTTTGATCTCTGGTACCACATTAAAAAAAAAAAAAAAAACTAACATAAAAGTAACATATCGGGGCTGGGGAGATAGCTCCGAGGCACAAGTGCCTGCTGGGGCAAGTGCAAGGTCGTGAGTTTGAACCCTGGTCCCACAAAAAAAAAAAAAAAAAGTAACATATCTTGGGGCTGGCTGGTGAGATAGCTCAGCGGTCTAAAGTACCTGCTTAGTTAAACTTAGGCAAGCACAGGAATCTTGGTTGAATTTCCTGGCTCCATGTACTGTGCCAGCCCTGCCCCACCCCAAGGGTGGACTGATGGGCTAAGCTGGCCAAAAAAGGGAACATATCTTTATTTTATACTAAATTGTTATAGATTTTGAGGGACAATACAATTTTTATTATTTATGTATGTATGTATGTATTTATTTATTATGTGTTTGGTACAGGGTTTCACTACGCAGCTCAAACTCATAGTAATTCTCCTCCTTTCAACCTCCCAACACTGGGATTACAGGCATGTACCACCAGCGGGGTCTTGGTGGCCAGCTCAGCATGTCTGAGCACAGGGCAGGCAGGTGCAGCACGTGGTGTCAGGTTTTGAACCTTGGTCCCTTCACTTGCCTAAGCAGTGCTTAGTCCACTGAGCTATCTCACCTGCCTTTTATGTCTTCTTTTTTGCTGAGAACAATGTGGCTGCTGAAAAACACACGGAGTGGTGGAACAGTCATGCCCAGGCCTGAGGATCCACAGCCCAATTCTGACAGGTATGATGATGAAAGGAACTGGGTGCTCGGGGAGAGAAGAGTGTGAGTGAGTGATGGGAACATGGACACCGAGTGAATGGATAGGTGACAGTGGCTAGGACTTGGGCTGGACTGCCTTACTTTAGAGGTCCTGGCTGGCCATGTGCACCATCCAGTCCTTCCAGACTTGGGCCCCTCCGCCCCACAGCTCTGACCTCAAAGTCCCTGTCCTCTCTCCTGCACTTGCCCCAGCCTGGTCTTGGTGCCACCTTGGCCATCCTCGTCCTGCAGCAAGGGAGAAGGCCAGAGGTAGGGCAGCTGGGGCCTGTGCGTGAGCCCTACGCTTTTGGTCTAAAGAGCCTGTGACCAGGCTATCTGGCTAGAGCCGGAACTTCTCTGGGGATGGGGGTGATGAGTAATGGACCCAGTAGAACTAACCTGACTCCAGGCTTATAACTCATTTGGGGGCTAGAGTACAAATCCAGGTCAAATCTAGATCAGCATAGGAGGTGAGTGCCTCCCTGGTGTGCCAGGGTGAGATGTGGGGACGGAATGAAGGGTCAGTGGGGTGCAGCGCTCAGGACCCAGACCATGTCCAGTGTCTCAGTTGCCCCAGGAAGCCAGTGTCAGACAGCAGAGCTCATCCTGATACAGGGTATATGGTACTTAACCACGAAAAATCCAAATAATGTAAGGGATATAATTCCCAACTTGCTGGGTATGGTGGCGTATGCCTGTAATCCCAGCACTTGGAAGGCTGGGGCAGGAGGATCAATGCAAGTTCAAGACCAGCCTGGACTACAAAAGTGAGCTCAAGGCCAGCCTGAACTGCATATCAAGACTGTCTCAAAACAAATAAACAAACAAATAAATAAATTCCCAATCTGCCAAATTCATTTTCCCTAAAACTTATGAATGAACTCAAGGAACAACAGAGGTTAACAGTAGGAAGAATTTATTGAGAGAAAGCAAGCTTCTATGAGGGACAGAAGGGATCCCAGAAAAGAGGTTGCCCACTGACCCGAGCCCACTTCTCGAGGATATTTTATGATGCATCCTGCATAGCTCTCAATGTTCCCAGGGAAAAGAACAGCGAGGAGTTGAAAAAAAAATAAGACAAGAGACAAAGGCTAGGGTCAGGTGGAGCCTTCTCTCTGGAAAGAAAAGAAACTGCCCAAGGATTTTAGAGCTTTTTTTTTTAACACACCAGGGAGGTAGATGTTAATTTCAACCTCTGACTACCAACCACTTTGCAAATTGAAACAGCTTGCTTCCCTGGCTCTAAGAGTTCCCCTTGTTCTGGGGTAGGCTTTGTCTTACCCCACAGGTGTGATTGATTTCCAGCTTTGGCTGCTCTCTAGTTCATTGAGCAAAGCCATAAGGTGAGGCAGGTTTAAGGTGGGACAAAACTGTAGTCAACTAAATTTACAAGTATAGTCGCTTTGGGCTGGGGAGATAGCTCAGTAGAATAGGCGCTTGCCTGGCAAGCGCAGGGTCCAGAGTTCAGTCCCCAGTATTGAAGCAAAAACAAACAAACAAACAAACAAAAACCCCACTGTAGTTGCTTAGATAATATTGATTAAATAGGGATTGAATGGGAAAGCAAATTGCATAGCAAGCATGCGTGGAATGAAACAAGGATGTTCCAGGGAGGAACAGGTTAGGGACACCCTGATCAATTAAGACAACTCATGCTTATTTAGAATATTATCACTGTTGCTAATTCCTGGAGAAAGGTGTATGAATGTAGATATTCCTTTCTTTCTTTCTTTCTTTCTTTCTTTTCTTTTTAGACATTCCTCTTTGTCCTGAGATCCCTTCTGCAAAGAATGCACTTCCACCAATGCTGGTCTTCTGCACAGACCTCTGGAGGGTCCAGCCCTCCAGGTCTGACTGCCTATAATCTTTGTAAATAATTTAGTTTCTTTATTTTTTTAATAATGTGTTTGGTACAAGGTCTACAGGGTTTACAGTGTCTCACTATATAGATTGGACTCAGTGATTCTCCTGCTTTCAGCCTCCTAAGCACCAGGATTACAGGCATGAGCCATCACACCCAGTCTCAATCGCTATCTCAGCAGGCCTCAGGGGCAGGGCTGGCATGGCATATAGGGGATTGAACCCTCATCCCTTCATCTGCCTAAGCGCCCACTTTAATCTGCTGAGCTATCTGGCTGGCCCTTCAGTCAGTATCTAGGATCCTGGTCTTTTTCTTCAAGGAGGGCCTGTGGATGGAGTTGGCTTTGGGCTGCTGAGGAGTACCTTCCAGTCTTCAAGAAGCCTAAAACCTCTTAGCACCTTGCCCCCAGCCTTTTCTTGGGTCCTTGTTACTGCCAGGTCACTCCCTGAGGTCACCTTAGTGTCTTCTGTGGCCAAAGGGAGCAGGATGGGGCAGGGCCTTGTGCAGAGCGCTATTTAGCCCAGAGGGCACCTTGTACAAGGGTTTCTGATGCAACTTGCTGGACACAGAGGCAGCTTTGCCCAGAGAGGGTGGGGCTGGGCAGAGGCCAGACTGAACTCACAGAGTCGTTTCCGCCTCTGGCCTCCAGTGGCCTCCCAACAAGCAGAGAGCAGGAGGCCGACCAGAAGAAAGCAAGGCAGTCAAATGACTCAGCAACAACTCCAGTTTTGTGAACAACTGGATTTAAGGACTCCTCCTGCTCCTAGCTGAAAAGATCTCCCATCCCCAGAACCCTGGAGGTCTGGAAATTGCCCAACCTCCCTGCCACCAGGCAAGCACACATACAAAGCAATAATTATGTGGCTGAACCCCAGAGGGACAGTTACCTACCCAAGGTCACCCAAGGATAAAGCTCAGACTCAGACCCAGACCCACACCCACACCCACACCCAGATGTCCTCCCTGCAGCCTTTTTTTTTTTTTGTCTTTTTGAGACAGGGTCTCACTATGCAGTTGAGGCTGGTCCTGAGCTCACTTTT
>PVJA010011968.1:0-53237 GCA_004027025.1 Myocastor coypus
TTTTTTTTGTTTTTTTGCAGTTCAAGCTGGCCTTGAGCGCCCTTTTGTAGCCCAGGCTGGTCTCGAACTTGTACTGATCCTCCTGCCTCTGCCTCTCAAGTGCTGGGATTACAGGCATGTGCCACCATGCCCGGCTGACTTCTTCTTTACCTATTCTTATTTATTTTATTTTTCTCTCTTGTCTAACGGCTGTAGCTAATGATTCCAGAATGATACTAAATAGGAGTGGTGATAGAGGACATCCTTGTCTTGTACTAGATCTCAGAGTAAAAGACTTAAGCTTTTCCCCATTTAGGATTATGTTGGCTGTTGGACTGTCATAAAAGGCTTTCATAAGATTGAGGCAGAGGCCCTCTATTCCTATTTATGTAGTACTTTGAATATGAATGAGTATTGGACTTTGTCTAAAGCCTTTTCTGCATCAACTGAGACAATCATGTGGTTTTTGGCTTTGGCTCTATTAATAAAGTATATCACATTTATAGATTTGCATATATTAAAACATCCTTGCATCTCTCAGATGACTCCTACGTCATCATATTGTATAATCTTCTTGATGATTTGCTGTATTCTATTGGTGAGGATTTTATTGAAGATTGTTGCATCTATGTTCATGAGAGAAACTGGTCTGTAGTTCTCTTTTTTAGTTGCATCTCTCTGGTTTTGATCAGTGTAACACTTGCCTCTAAGAAAGATTTTGGGACGATTGTTTCCTTTTCAATTTCATTGAAGAGTTTGAGGAGTACTGGGATTATGTCTTCTGTAAATTTCTTGTAGAATTCAGTAGCTAATTCATTAGGAACTGGACTTTTCTTTGTGAATAGACTTTTTATTACATTTTGTATTTCATAGACTGTTATTAGATTATTGAGAGTTCTTATATCTTGATTCAGTTTTGGTAGTTTGTATCTTTCTAAGAATCTGTCCATTTCATCTGTGTCTTCAATTCTGTGAGAGTAAAGATTCTCAAAGTAGCTATTAATGATCTTCTGAATCGCTACTGGGGGTCTACAGTAATTTCACCTTTTTCATTCCTAATTTCTTGAATTTGAGTGCTTTCCTTCCTCTTTTTGATGAGGCTAGCTAGAGGCTTATGAAATTTATTTAATCTTTCAAAGAACCAGCTTTTTGATTCACTAATTCTTTGCATTGCTTTCTTTATTTCCATTGAATTAATTTCTGCTCTGATCTTTATAATGTCCTCCCATCTTTGGACTCTGAGTTTCATCTGCTCTTCCTTTTCTAGTCAGTTTAGGTGCTGTATGAGAGTATTTATTTGTTCCGATCTGTTTCTTAATGTGTAAGTTCAGGGCTATAAATTTTCCTCTATTGCTTTCATTTCATCCCATAAATTCCGGTAGGTTGTGTTTGAGTTTTTATTAAAGTGTAAATATTGTTTAATTTCTTGTTTAATTTCATCTATAACCCACTGGTTGTTGTTTAATTTCCATGTATTTCTGGGGTTCTTGTGATTTCTTTTGTCATTTCTTTCTAGTTTCATTGCACTATAGTCAGATAATATACATGGTATAATTTTTGTTTTCTTGCATATGCTTAAGCATGACCTATGCACTAGTAAGTGGTCAATTCTGGAAAATGTCCAATGTGCAGCTGAAAAAAATGTGTATTCAGAAGTGGTTGGGTGGAACACTCTGTGTATATCCACTAAGTCCAGCTGTTCCAAGATCTGGTTCAGTTCTGTTACTTCTTTGCTAATTTTTGTCTGCTTGACCTATCTTTTTGGGATAAAGGGGTGTTAAGGCCTCCTGTTAAGATTGTGGTATTGGATATTAGATTTTTCCTGTCCATTAAGATTTGTCTTATATAACTTGGTGCTCCCGTGTTGGGTACATACATATTTATGAGTGTTACCTCTTCATCTTGAATTTTTCCCCTATCCAGTATGTAGTGGCCTTCTTTATTTCATTTGACCATTCTTGGTTTGAAGTTTAGACTGTCTGCAAACAGGATTGCTATCTCTGCTTTTTTTCTGAGGTGCTGTATTGTTTTTCATCCTTTCACTTTTAGCCTATGAGTTTCTTTACAAGTTAAGTGTGTTTCTTGTACACAGCATATTGTTGGATATTGTTGGATTTTTGTTGCCTATCCACTCTGCCAGTCTATTTTTTTTTAGTTGGAGAATTGAGTCTATTAACATTGATTGTTATAATGGAAATGTGTTGACTTATAACTGACATGTTTTTTAGTTACTACTGCTTACACCTTTTTCTCCTGTGTTTAGTTGGTTGCCCTATTTGGTGGGTTCATACCATTTTGCCAGCTTGTGATTGAGATTTTATTTTCTTGTATATCTCTTTGAACCTATTTCATGTGATCTATTTCTTTCCTATATTGCTCATTCAAGGATTTCATCATTTTTCTAATCTCCTCTAATTTTTATCAATGTCTTCTTTAAATGCATTTATTAAATCTTTCATTATAGTTATCCTTTCTTTTGAGGTTGTTGCTGCTCTGATTTCCTCTCTACCTTTCTGCACTTGTTCTTTTACTTCAGATCCTATTAATTTAGAGATGATTTTTTTCACTTCAGAGATTATTTCTGATCTCATTCCCTCTATGCTTTTCTGCTGCTGTTTTTTCTACTTCAGGTTCTAGTAATTCAAAAATTTCATTTTTAACTTCAGAGGTTATCTCCAATCCAACTTACTCTATACGTTTTTGCATTTTTTTGGTTTATTTCAGATGCTGCTAATTCAGAGATTTTGGCTGTATGATTGCCATTTTCTTCTACGGTAGTGTCTCCTGTATTTATTACAGGTGGGCTCAGGACCTGAGATTTCATTTTGCTCCTTGTCTATATCATTCTGTATAGCAGTGACCTTTGATGCTGAACTGCATGCCCGCGGGTTGGACAGTCAGTTTGGGCTGCCAGCTCTGCTGAGCTGCTTGTAGGTCTGGGGAGGAGGTCTCACTCATGCAGTGGGCCTGGCTACTTGGTCGGCTATGCTACTGGTGGGCTGGAGGGGGTCTCACGCAGCAGGCCTGGGGGCACCTGACTAAGATCTTATTTCCCTACTTGTACACTAAGACTTTTGCCACTAGGCTCTTTCTGAAATGTCCTAAAGGTTACTGTCATTGTGTGTATTATGAATGCTAAGCACAGTGGAGTGTTAATATATTCTCTTATGATAAAGACCATGGCAGGCATGACTGGCCATGAAGGTCATTTGACCAGCAACTGTTTTCATCCTGATTACCTTTGAAGGTCTTGAAATGCTAGTAAGAGCTTCTTTGGTGCCCAGGTCTGATGAACTAAGTGGGAAATAACAGGCTCTCCTGTTAGGAGCCAAATCAGGACAAAGGAGTCCTGTTTTGAGGCATTTCATCTCATCAAGCCTGCTGGTAGGAGAAAAGATGAGAAGAGGACCAAGAGCAAATATTAATACTGTATGGTAAACCCCCTCCCCAACTCCATACTTTGAATTTCTGGTTTAGGTACTATTAGTTAAGAGACAGATATTTACATATGATTCTAAGGAAGGAATAGGAAATGTTCAGAAATATGCCAACTCTGTCACTACCATGCCAGGGACAGATACAGTTTATCATCCTACATATTTTCAGGCAAAGCCTGTCTGTTCCCAAATCTTCCTCAACAAAATGCTCCAGGGAGCCACTACAACCAAGTGAAACTGGTGGCCTAAAACAAAATTCATTCAGCTTCCCTTTCAAATAAACTTTTTTTTTACCAGTACTCTAGCTTTGGCATCAGGTTGGCCTCTCTTGGTTTTATACAGTTAAGACTTATGTCCCTACAGTTAAGGTTGAGCTTTTGTGATGTTGAAACTCATGAGGTCTGGTTCTTTTCTAAAAATAGTCCTGCTATACAAAAATCAGTATTTCTGAGGTTAAGAAGGAGACTAAACAATGCTTATTTCTGACTCATTTCACATCTCACTAAAAGGGAATCAAAATAATGAAAAATCAACTGGCCTTAGCATACTATCTTCTCTTCCCACAAGAAAAAATGGGGGCTCTATTAATGTTTAAATCTCTGTCCTAACTATGCCTAAGTTTAAGGCAACTCTGATGTTCAGATTTGGCATTCAGCCTTTTAAAAAGTATATGGTTAAAAGAAAGTTTCATGACAGTCACTAGGTTGCCTTCAGGAGCATTTGAGGATCACCTTCCCCATATGTTAACAACACTTGCTCATTTGGCTTCATAGTTAATTGCACTCGCTCTCCAGAAAGCCCTTAATGACACCATCTCACATCCAACCTTCATAATTTGGCTCCGCCAAAATGGAGATCAGAGCTTCCTGGGAAACTATTTCACTGTCATGGTGGGCCAAACGCGATTCTCCCCAGCTGCCACTGTGCTTCTCCTTCCATGGCAGGGGCTTGCCCTGGCTGCTCCAAGCCCTCTCAGCAACAGAAGACTTCCAGGTAGGAACAGGTTATTAGATGCAGCCTGCCTGGGCCAGGGCCACATTCCACTCCTGGTAATAGCTGATGCATTCTTTTATTCATACTCATTCATTCTACTGTTTGTGACAACACTGTCTCTCATACTTGAAAAAAGGATCACCACAGATTAACAAGGTAATAAAAGATCAGAGAACAGCAAAATGTTACTAGAATTTGCCTCAATCAATGGCTCATAAAAGGTTCTTTAAAAATTGGAATATTAAACAGAAATAGGTTCTACTATGACTAAAATGGCAGAGAAACATAAGGCAGAGACAAAGAATATTTATACCTGGAACCAGAAAGAAAGGTGACAATTTCCATGTACACATATGCTTGGCCCCAACCTAACAACCAGTTTTAAACAAATGCAGCCTTATGGAGTGCAGCACTCATCTGTTTTATAAGGAGGTAAAGGCTTAGTAATTTTCTCAGGATCTTGGCTTTAACATTGGGCATTACTCATAATGTGTGTGTCCATGGGATAAATAGCCTATCCCCATGGTGGGGCAAGTTGCTTACCAGAAAACACAGCTGCCATTCTGCATATTATGACACAATAACTGGTGAGACCAAAGACTTCACAGAGCATAAAAGACACTCTATCGCACCAAAGCATATTGATAGAAATAAAAAATAAAATGAAATAGGCAAAGTGACTCTTCTCTTTGGGGACAGAAAGTCCTACTGAGCAAGAAACTACAGGAGCCATTTTCTAGAAAAGTCTCTTGGAGATGCTGCAGCTATTCAGGAGTGAGAATCGCAGGCTCCGTCCACCTCTGGGGTTTGTGTGGGAAAGTGAGCCTCATAAGCCCTGAGGCGAAGCCAAATGGGAATTACTCCAGCACCACCAGCTGGGGACAACTGGACCGTTAGGCCCACTACTTAATGATTTGCTTGGATGATTAGCATCACACTGCTAGCTGCAGTTACAGCGAGGCCTTTGGAGTCACTTGCTAACCCATGAGCAAGGGAGGCACCCATTACTTGGAGAGGACACAGTACTGCTTAGAGGCTCTGGTCCATCCCCAGTACTGAAGATAGCAAGAATGGGTAACGAAACTAATTAGAATTAGTTATTATTTGTTATAGTTACCTTCTAATGACATTACTGTCAACAGTAGTGTTTCATGTGATATGTTCTTCATATGGGAACCTATTCATAAATCAAAGCAAAAACCAGTATCTGACAGGTTCTACTACAGCTTGCCTGACAATAAAAGTTAACTCTGAAGGTTAGCTGTTATCAATCTTCATAAATGTGTTCATGATGTGGCAAGAGGGCTCATATTACAGTGGGGCTGCTGCTAATGTGTTCAGGGTAGTCACCCACTGGGTTAATGGGACTTGACAATCAGTACAGTTTTAATTGAGCCAGAAAAACGAATAGCTCACTTAGCATTTTCTTGAAGTATACAGGAGTTTTCTTCTCTATGCATTGGTCCCCTTGCTCAGAAAATGCCTATAATCAAGTTGAATACTCATATTTCAGGCAACAGAGACCTCAGGAGGAAGGTAGATTATTATACAGTATTTAATTGGCATTCTTGATAGAGAGTCCTCCAACTTGAAGATATGTGTTTTCATGATCAAGGTATCTCCTCTGCCAGGTAAGTATGAGATATATTTCCAGGTTCAGCTGGAAAATGTTAATATGATGTGCTTTGGTTTTAGAAAAGATATATATGTATGCTGTCTACGTTAGCAGTGAAAAACAGTCGTCAAAATTAATGAAGGCCAAGAAGTTTCCAAGTATCAAAAATATTTTCTTTGACAAAAATTCACGATTTACACAAATCTAAAATGAAGGAATTTCCAATCAATGATAAACTTTAATCTGATAAATAATCTATCATATCTTGAATTTTGTAACAGTGCTAGCTACTGTACTCTATTGATATTGTCAAGAGGAAAGCTCTGCTTCTATCGAGCACATACTGTAGATGAACTCTGGCAATTAGCTAGTGTCCAACAAAAATCAAACTTCTCTTAATGGCCTGTAATTAAGGTCATCAACAGCTAGATAAATCAAACTATTAGGTTGGAGAAAGATATCAGCACAAGCACAGGCTTCTAGTTTATTGAATGTATCTATTTCAATATACATATCCCAAATATAGATACTTAATCACATGTCATTTTCATTTCTGGGAAAAAAAACATTGGTATAAGTGTCAAGCAACTGACTTCAGGATAAATTTTAGGAAGAATCTTCTTGTTCATTAAAGACAATGAGCCCATAGTTGCCCATTATTTCAAATAAATATAAATATTCTAAGGATATGATGAAGTATTGGGTGAGAACTATACTATGAACTCATAGTAGTGAGCATGTTTTGTCAGACATGTTTTTAACTACATTATGTAGTTCTCATTCAGCATGCCAAAATATAATTATTGTGTTGAGCAATATTGCTAGCTGTTGATTAATGATTTGAAGGAAAACAGTTTTAAATATACACTTCTAGAGACATGTTATATTCTCAATTGCAATTTTATTATATCCAAGGATTATTCCCTGTGGAAATACACACTAGATTACAGTATATGATGGATGTCAATTAACAAATACAAAATTCATTTGGTAGAAACTTGACTATTGATGAGTCTAATAATTAGGTAACTAGTGACTACTTAGGATCTGCCAAGAACATAAATGAACCTCATTTAATTCCTTGGTGATATCTGTTACTGACATAATTTTATTTTTATTTTAAAAAATAAAAAATAGTGATAAGAAAAAAAGTGAGCTAACATCACTTTATTTATTTATTTATTTATTTGTTTGTTTATTTATTTATTTATTTATGGCTCAGCCTGCCATGGGGGTGGGGATGGCGCAGCATGTGGTGCCAGAGATCGAACTGGTGCCAGGGATCAAACTGCAGTCCCTGTGGTTGCTTAAGCTTTCCTATGCAGGCACTTTAGACCGCTGAACCATCTTGGGGGCCCCAGCTAACATCATTTCAATAGATGAAGAGAACTACACTTTAAAGTGGGGGGCCTACGAAGTAGCTTGTTTGAATAAATCCACTGCATTATGTGAAAGATAGCTGTAAATATTATGCCCAATAAAATTTTTGCAGATGTAGATATTTATTATTTCATTATAATTATATTGACCTTACAGAATAGAAAAAAATGAGGGAAGACTTGACATGTTAAAAAAAAAATTCAGGAAGACTACCAACTGCAGACATGAACAAATGACTGTAGCTCTTGCTAGCTGCTAGAGCAAAACCTGTAGCATATTAACTTTCCCCTTTTCTTAAATCTACTTCCTAGATACTCCATCACACAAAACGGAAATTTTCTGGCACTAAGTACAAATAGATGTATCATTAATAAGAATGGATCAGCCTTTCTCCAAAAGCTTAGCACTCAAATCTTTTAAAGATCTCAGACTTAATGCACTCTCTGGAGCAGCAATCTTATTTTCTCTGCATCATCAAGTTGTGAGAATGTATTTTTCATTTGTCTGGTCATCAGTTAGAAAAGGTGAAGATGTGTATACATTTTGGTTTTCAATTCTCCCATTAAATCAGCTTCTCCGTGCTTTAGTTTCCAAATGCTCCAAAAGAGGTATGGATTGACATTTCTGCTAAAGAACAATTTTTTGCCCTGTAGTTTTTCCCAGAGTTAATGGAAAAAGTTCTACCACTAATCTTTTTCTATTCACCTCTAGGGAATTACAAACTCACAGCAAAAACTGTAAAAGTTGTGCCAAAATGCAGTATTTTTAAGCAAGAAAGCTTGAAATTTTCAAAAAATGGGCTTTTTAATAAACAAACAAATAAGCAAATAATCTCGGAAGGATGGATTTAGAATCACACTGTGATAAAATCTGTAAGGTTAAATCTGTAAGGCTTTAACCACTCTGTCTCTACTAGATCCTTAAAGAAACTGATCCTGTATAAGGCTGGGTATATTCTAATTGTCTAGAATGTTACTTATATGACTTCATTAATTTCCACATTAATGCAATGAGGTATTGTATGTATATTCATTTTCTATATCAACATAAAGGACTTCAAGATGTTAAGTAGCCTAATGCTATAGAGTTGAAAGAACAGACTGTAATTCAAATCCCTTATAGCAATGAACTAGTTCTTAAGGGTTTAAGCATAAGTTCGTTTCATTGCAGTCTTTTGTTTCTTAATCATTAAAAACATCACTTGAGGGTTTGGCCTGATAGCTTAATGGCCTAAAGTACCTGCTCAGGCAAAGCGCAGTGGCTGGGGTTGGATTCACAGTGTGCTTTGCTGGCCCCGCTCAGGGGGCATTCTGAGATGGCAATTGCATTGAGACTGGGTGAGGTGGTGTGTGCCTATAATCCCACCACTTTGGGAGGCTGAAAACAGGAGAATCACTATGAATCCAATCTGCGTAGTAAGACCCTGAACATCCTGTAGACCCTTCCCTAAAATACAAACAAACAAACGAACAAAACGAAACAAAAAAAAAAAAAACCAAAAAACCAAAAAACATTTGCGGCAACTTTAACATCTGTAAGGAGCAAAAGGGTTTAATATACTATGGTAGACCAAAGAACATTATGCAGCTATTTTTAAAAAATGAATTGAGTTTATATGTGTTAACCAGGTGGGATATATCAATAAGTACAAGTTAAAATATATATGTTATTATTAAAGACACTTAAGTTAGAAAGAAAGATTATAGACAATCAAACTGGAGTAGGCCCTCAAGAGAGTCAATACACAAGATGACAACATATTACAACTGTGGCTAGAAGCACATCTGTTGGAGGCCAGGCTTCAAGCTAAAGAATTATCATGCCTACCTGTTTTCTCAAAAGATAGGTGGGACCACCTAGTCCAAGAAAGTCTAGATAGACATGAGTCACCTCAGTGTGTGACCAAGACCCTCAGACTCATTTCTTCCTAAAAAGTTCTTTTTCTCTTTCCATGTATACTTGCTATGTGATCTGCTTCCCTACTGAATCAATATTACAGAAGCGGCTATACTTACAAACTTATTGGTTGACCATAGCCTTAGTCCACATGTAACATTTCCTGCTTTTCTGCTATGAAGTGAGGTCCACAGCAATTTATTTGTGTCCCATCCTGTCACTCTCAGGGTCTGAGTCTCTCTCAATAAAATTTCCTACTCTTAACTTTCATTTACGTCGGGAGTTGATCTGAAGGTCCCATATCACATAACACCATACTTTATATGAAACAATATAAAAACTAAGTTTATCAACATTTCTATTTATAGAGATAAATATTACTACTTTATAAGCTTTACTTCTAACTAGTTGACTTGGGAAAAGAAAAAAGAAGAAAGATTACACTTCCTTTTGTTACAAGGAAGGAACTATATTTCAGTAATTTACAAATCCAACAGTATTGAGTAATTTTGTATTCTGACTTCCTGGACTAAATCTTTAAGGGGGATGTCAAGTGGCAAAGATTAGTTATAAAATTCAGTGGGAAGAAGAAAGAATACCTAAAAATGTTTACTTAATATTGTTATCTTCAAGTAAACTAGCAATAGAAAATTTATGTAGGATGTGAACTAATTTTACGTATTTTGGTTATAGTCAGAGTTACAAACATAAAAGACTGGACATCCAGAGAAATCATAAAAATAAGCCCCATAAATCTGTCACTAAAACACAGTGCTTTGCAACAACATGCAAAGTTTGGTTCAGTGAGCATTCTTAGGGCAAAGAGGTCAAGGTGGGAAAACCTGAATAGTTTACATTTACTATTTTAATAGTATACAAAGATGAGGTTTCTCTGCTTGTAGTGCCCTGAGATTTTTTTCTAAGTCTCTCAAGAACTAAATCTTTCCTGAACTCTCTCCCTCCAGCTTTTCCAACAAAACTATTATTTCCTATGTCCTATTCTCTGAAATCCCTAAAATCTATTATGACACAGTTAATGTGGCAAACTAGAATGTGCTCATTTTTGGCTAGATATTAATATACAGATATAAGGATGATACTATAACAGTAACTGCCACAACATACAAGAAATATGTACCTAACAGTATATTTGCATTTTTGAAATAAGATTTCTAGAAACAATAAGCAATTTACAAGGCACACTTTGAATAGTAAGAATAGGGTAGGATATATATATATATATATATATATATATATATATATATATATATATTCCCAAAGTAGAACTTTTGGTTGAATCTTTATCCTATAAACTTTCCCTTTCAAAACATAGTATGATCCATGAACATGGCCTCATGGTTCACTTCCTGCCACATTTATCCTGGTCATTTGTACTATGATTCCATTTGCTTTTGTCTTGAACAAATATAAAAGTTATAATTCTCATATTGAGTCTGATGCCTCTACAGTAGTCTGTGATTTCAATGAGTATAACCCTCCCCATTTATGTATTTGGTACAGGGTTTCACTATGGAGCTCAGACTCATTATTATCGTCCTGTTTTCAGCCTCCCCTGTGCTGGGATTATGGGCATGTGCCACCCTACCTGGACTTGCTTGCCAGCGCAGGGTGCCACAGAGGCAGGGCTGGCATGGCATACAGAATCAGGATCAAACCTCAGTCCCTGCACTTGCCAAAGCAGGTGCTTAGTCTGCTGAGCTACCTCGCTGGCCTTAAATTTCTGTATTTTCAATGCCAAGAGAACTTAGAGCAGGAAATAGACCCTTGATGAGTGGGTAAATTATTAATGATAATTTAAAAGCACTTATTAGTAGTACTAATACTACTGTAACTCTAGTTTATAATTTCACATCATTTGGGAGACATTCATTTTTAAAAATTATTGTTTATGGTTTCAGACACACAATGTATAATAAAGACATATTTTTGTGACAATAAAAAGTATATGTCAGCGAGGTCTTCAATAATTTGTACAGTTTCTTCTCCCAGGGAAGACTTGAATTGGTTAATGACAAGTAGTACCATACCAAATGAGCTGTAATGGAGGTGTTATGAATGTAAATCAGTGAGGCCTGATGCAAAAAAACAGCAGCATCTGGGCATGCAGCTTGCAAAGTAATGAGATTGAGCCTATGTGCTGGCACCAGGCTTTGATCACTTCATCTTGCTCAAGAGCTCTGCTGGGGAAACAAAGGTGAGAGGGGCCGACCTATCTAGAGCTTGCACAAGAACGGAAAATGAAAGGGGATCCTAGATGGATCCCCGTCTGTCTTTTCTTCCTTGCCAGCACACCTCTTTTCCAGAACTGATGGTTTCCTAGTTGGGTGCCCAGCAGAAAGCAGCCTGAGCAGGTTTCTATCATATGAAGTGTTGTATCTGAACATGTCGACAGTAATTGGTGATTCATTTTTCATCCTGAAAGCTGAAACAGGTGTATGCTACCTTCGAATTCCTAATCATAAACCTTGCTGAACGCGTCTCTCACACAGGCAGCTTCACTAAGATCTATGCCAGTAGCAGGCTGGTGGACTTCTGAGTCTCCACAGATGGATTTGTCTTGCAAATAAATAGGTATATGTATAGGCGGAAGCATGAAAAGATAAAATGAAGAGCAAATGGCAGTGTATTTTAAAAAACAATGCCACCACACAACAGCAGCAGCCCTTGGTGTTTTTTGTGCAAATATTGTATTTAGAAAATAACTGACTTCTTGCTTGTAAAATCCCTGCAGTGCATGCTTAACATACCAAAAATGGAGGTCTTAATCCTTGAAAAGGAGCATAAAGCCCGATGTATTACTGAGCTTTATTTCTTGCCAGCTTCATCAGAAACACTAGCTGAGGTGACTTATGAAACACAGCCAAGAGCAAGAACTCCCGTTAATGAGCACATCTATCAGTTTTCAAGGGATGTAGTTGATTACCAGCATTTAGACATACACACTCACAAAAGGAACAAGGTAATTTAACTGTTGGCCACTGAATTAGAATGCACGTAAACTAACTTACAGCAGCCATGTGAGCGAATTGGGGATGCTCAGGCTGCCTGGAGACTCTTTAACATGTGAACATGTGTGCTTTCGTTTCAACATGCAGGGAAGGGCCAAAATGCAAGCTTGATCAAGTTTTCAAGCATCCTGCCAGGAGTCAATAAATAGTACGAACAAACTGCTGCCTAAGATTATTTTATAAAAATGCACAAATGTTACTTACGGTACAAGTGTTTTAGTTACAAATACTGCTTTCAAAATCCCTTTAGCAAAGATAATTTGCTGGGGCCAGAGAGATAGCTCAGTAAAATAAATGCTTGCCTGGCAAGTATAAGATCCTGAGTTTAATCCCCAGTGCTGCAAAAAACCAAAGATAACTTGCCAAATTTAACCAAAAGGCCTACCTTTATATCTCCAGGTTAAGAAGAGAGTACAAAAGGAAAATACAGTTTAGTAAGGGACAAAGACTAATTCTTAAGAAAACTAACAAAAAAGATTTCTATAGTAATGAACCATAGGACATAGTCCTGACTTTGAGATAAGGGCTTCAAACTCTAATGAAAACAGAAACATGATTATGGATATAGCTAATGAACTTAAGTTTCTTAAAACTATGATAAAACTGAAAAAACAGTTTATCTAAGGCAAAATGCACTTAAGAAATTGGGAATTCCCAACAGTTTTAGTTTTTGAGTATGTAAGGTATAACCAGCATAAAACAGAACTCACTGACCATAAGTGTTTACAGTGTATTAAAATCATATATACCTGTTTACAACTTGGTTCACTCGTGTCCCTTTCCTATCAAGGTCCATCTATCCTTGCCAAATATTTTTGCATTCCTATCAATATACTTATAGTTTTGAGTTCCATACGAGTAGGAACAGAGTAGTAACTTTTACGTTTGACCTTTTTTTTTTTTTTTCTTAATGTTCTATTTCTGAGATCCATGCATATCACACATACTGATAGTCCTCCCCCCACCACTGTTTAATAATGTTTTACTATATGAACATACTACAATTTATTTATCCATTCTTCCACTAATGACATCTAAGCTGTTTCTAAGTTTTAATTACTACTAATAAAACTGCTATGAACATACCTACACAAGTCTTTTTGAATATGCACACTTTCATTTTCCTTGGGTAAATGGCTGGGTTTAAAACTGCTGAATTATACAGAAAATGTATAATTAAATTAATTTAAAAACAAACTTGTAAAACTGGGCCAGCCAGATAGCTCAGAGGTGGCTAGACAGCTCAGCAGATTAAAGTGCCTGCTTTGGCAGACACAGGGACCAGGGTTTGATCCCAGAACTCTGGCCTGCCATGCTGGTGCTGCCACCAGGATGTGCTGAGATGGGCAACTGGAACTGGTGATGCACACCTGTTATCCCAGTGCTTGGGAGGCTGAAAACAGGAGGATCACTGAGTCTGATCTGTGGAGTGAGACCCTGTAGACCCTCTACTAAATACAAGAAAGACAGACAGACAGAAAGGACAGAAAGAAAGAAAGAAAGAAAGAAAGAAAGAAAGAAAGACAGACAGACAGACAGACAGACAGACAGACAGACAGCTAGCAAGCTTATAAAACTGCTGAAAGTTTTCCCAAGTGGTTTTGCCAATTTTTATACTCCCATCAAAAAATCATGAGATTTCTGGTTTCTACATACGTTTTTAGACAACTTTAATTGTCAATCTTTTTTTTTTTTTTATTTTCATCACTCAAGTGATTTTCATTTGTATTCTCTGGTCATCAAATGATGTACAATTATTCTTCATGTGATAATTGGACATTCTTGTATCTTCTTACGAAGTATTTATTCAGGTTTCTTGCCCATTTTTGAAAAATTCTCTTAATGATGTCTTAAGATATGCAAAATTTAATATTTTGATACAATTTACAAATCTCAATAGTTTGTTTTCTTACTACCTAAAAGAAATCAGAAGAGCTACAAATAGGAACCCTTAATGGACTGAAACCATGAAGGATGGTTTGAAATGAGTAAAGGAAATACTAGTTTAGGTATAATTATTCTGAAAGTTCAAGATCCAATTATACTATGTGTTTTTTGCAGACACTGAATGCTCAACTATATACATCTGGAAGTTCGCTATCTGGTTGAAAGAAGGGAAGAACTGGTAGCTTTTGGAATGAGCTTAGCAAACTCTAGTAAGTAGTGGTTACTGCATAGTGGAAACTGTACACTATCCCAGATCATCCTGAAAGCTATCATTTTTACTGGAAATTTCTTTAGTACAATTCTTAACCAAGCTCAAGTCTTAAGATGGTTAACTTTGTAAATTTGACACAAGGACAGAATTTTAAAATCTATCTCCTAGAGTTCTTCTTGGATGTTTTTATACTGTGTGGCAGGTCAGTCAGACAATAATTAACTTTAATTGGCCCTCTTGCAACCTTCACTCCTTCCTACCTGAATCTAAGTGGCACTCAAAGCCAAGTAATGTTTCTATATCTTTGAAGCCATCAAAGGAAAAATCAAAGAAATTATTTCTAACTGGAGCCTTCAAAAAGTAAATTAACTCTGGTTGGAATGTGCAAGAAGAAAAACTTTGGGGAACTATGAACTATGCAGTTAATTACTCAAATAAGCAAGGTCAATAAGCAAATACCAAAAAGACCATGTACCCTAGAACTCACAAACATTCTCATTTAATATATTATGATATAAGGAAAGAAAAAGCTATCATTTTGGTGGACTCTTCATTTATCTAACTAACAGGATACAATTAATATTTCATATAACATGTAGCTTATACAAGATTCTTAATGGATTGTATTGATTAAGGAAGAAAGTTCAATGCTAATGTTCCTGTAGGGGAAAACAGTACAATTTGTTATCTCACAAAAGGAGGGATCACCAATTCAGGAGCTTGAGGGCCATGAACTTAGAGTAACAGACTAGTTTTGATCATTTATGTGTTACACATAAATGATTACATTAAAGGAAAGAAAATACTCAGAAGCTTTTCCAAAATACCTAGCTTTCACAGTGGGGACAGAGATGGAAATTCTATGTCACACATTTGTGAGAGGATGAGGCTAATCTCACTGTACCTTCCTTCATGGCTTATTTTATCACTTAAGATTTCTTCACATGCTATACTGAAAGAATGAAACAATTTCCACAGTGGTCCTCTTGACCTTGTGACCAAATGTAGAAGTTCATGAGATGGTAGAGTTCCACGCAGTCTATACTGTTATTTTTGCAGGATGAGACAGTACTGCCTATCTCTAGCCTTGCTCTTGCCCTTCTTAGCCCTATTACTTCATCTACTTTTCTTTTTTCTTTTCCTTTTTTAAAAAATGTATTTAGTACAGGGCCTACAGAGTCTCACCACGTAAATAGGACTAGTAGTGATTCTCCTGTTTTCAGCCTCCCAAGCACTGGGATTATAAGGGCAAGCCACCATGGCCAGTCTTAACCACTGTCTCAGTGTGCCCTGGGGGCATGCCTGGGATCAAACCTGGTCCCTGCATCTGCCTAAGCAGGCACTTTAATCTGCTGAGCTATTGGTAGGCCCCTACTCCAACTGTTTTTCCATCTTGCCCTGTCCCTTTCTTCAGCTGAGCAGAATGCTATGGGAATAGGCAAGAAGTACAGAAAGACAGAGTGAAATCTAATTCCCAGGGTTTCTTAGCATTTATTTCCATTTACTTAGACAGCAGTATGTAGGGTAAGTACAAGAATCTAACACAATAAAAAGAAAGTATTGACCTGGACTGATCTGATAAAGCCTCCAATTTTAAAAGGGGAAAATATTAAATTAAAAAAAGCAAAACAAAACAAAAACCTAAAAACAAAACACAAATCATGTAGAGTTTCTTTACAAATGTAATAATATTGGTATATTCTAAAGCAGATCTTACTTTCCTTGGAGGTAATTTGGTACCAGAAGGAAAACCTGTTAACCAACCAACTAATCAACCAAAAACCAACCATCCAGATTCACAGCTAGAAAGCTAGGTATACTACATATCCCTGATGAGATACAGAAGAAATTACATCTATGACACACCTAAACATAGTCTGGTCTTAAGAGTTGAATAAAACAATAGCTATAATAATTTAAGATCTTTTTTCCTTTTTAAGACAAGAACTGAAGGCAACTTTATTTTCACAACTTTAACCTCAGTTTTCATTCTTTAAAGAGAATGGTAGTTATCATTTACAATGTACTGATGGAGGCTATAATATAGAAAGACAAAGACTTGATAAATAAACTCTCAGGGTTTTGGAGTTCTAAATAACCAAGTCTATGTTTCAGTCTAATTGTGTATTTGCCATTACTTTCACATACAAATATTCTTAGGCACAAATATCTTTTTCCTTTCTTTTTTCTTGCAGAACTGGGGATCAAACTCAGAACCTTGCACTTGCCGAGCAGGCACTTGTGGCCCTGAGCTATCTCCCCAGCCCCACAAACATCTTTCTTCCTTTGATTAAAACATTAAATCCTCCTGTCTTGGTTACTTTTCTCTCGTTGCTGGGACAAATACCCGACACTCAAAATGAAGGAAGGAAAGGTTTATTTAGCTCACAATTACTGGAGGTTTCAGTCCCTATTCAGCTGGCCCAAGGCTGAGTGGAACAGAGCAGAGAGCATCCAGTTCATGATAGCAGAACAGCAACCAAATGGTGGCAGAGGCAGCCAACCAAACAGGGAAGCAGAGGGCAACAGCTCTAGTCTGTCTCTCTTTATATTCGTATCAGGCTCTCTGCCTTAGGATATCTGCCCTAGACCACACCCCATAGTCGCAGCCCAACTCAGACTTGATAATCCCATCAGTACTAACACACATAATCCCAGTGACTCATAAGTCAAGCCTCAATCAATGACTACATGAGGCTTTGGAGGGACAACTAGACATAAACCATAACACCTCCTACACATACAAAGGACGCGTGAAATACTATAGAAGATAATACAAGTGTGCTGATATTCAAAAGACAAAAACCAACCAATAATACTCAACTTCTAATACTGCAATTGTAACCAAGAGGCTTACACACAAAGGTACAGGTATATTTACTTTATCTAGAATTATGTCTCTTCAGTTACTCTCTTACTAAATAATCAAGATGTTACTTGGCTCCAAAGGACCACAGGGAATAAAATGTCACCACTGCAGCTGCTATATTTCCTGCTCATAGCCCTTCAAATTAAAAAAGGGGGAAGAAAGGCCCAATACAAATGCAGAATTTAATTAGTTAGTAAAAGCCCAAATCCTTGCCTGAAGCCTTGTTCTTCCCATAATATCCCATTCTTTTCTTCTTGTGTAAACTTTTCATTATGAAGGAGACATCTTTATAATACAATAACCCTAGTTATAATGCAACTGCTGGTAATGTAACTCCTGCACTGGAGAAGGCAACATGTTCAAATAATGTTTTAACACAATTTGTGTTCAGAAGAAGACCAGAAGAAACCAAGTCAAATTTGTCATTTAAAATGTGATCAATGTGAATTAGTGTCTCACTGAGATAAATCATTTGATCATTTCAAAATTGATCAATGAGAATCAGAGATAAAACATTTATTGTGTACATTGGGTATATCAGATCCATTCATGCAGCACTAAAGTAGGTTATAAGTAGACATCAATAAGTATTAGAGATAATGCACAGTACAAATACATGCACAACAGTGTATAATGTTAATCCTTTTGGTAGGGCAAGTTATTCAGTAAGGCAGCTAGAGTCACTAAAAACTTGCAAGAGCTCATATTCAGAGGAACTAGAAAGCCAGAACCGTGAAACTGACTAACACAAACATACTGTTGTTTTGCTTTTTGAGACAGGGTTTCACCAGGTACTCTAAGTTGGCCTCCCACTCCTAGCACCTTAGCTTCCCAATTTCCGGGAGTGCAGTTAGGAGCCACCATGCCCAGCTTAACTTAAAGTTTTGAAAGAACTTTTAATTAAAAGTTTAGGTAAAAAGCTAGGTAACATAAATTTACCTGACTATATTTCTAAAATAGATGTAAGACTATTAATCAGAGTAAACTCTGTACCTGCAGTACAATTAGTTCTATTAATCTAATATTTCCAAATTGAAGTCACATTGACATTTGGGCGCAGTGGCTCGTGCATCTAGCAGAATTATAAATTTGCCAGTCAAAATCTTATTTAATTATTTTACAGCCAATTAAGCAGAATCTTTAAGCACTACTGCATACAACTGTCCACAATCTATGCTATAATTATAGTGAGCAGGAGAAATGCCTGCAGACAACACTGTCACATGGCATCTTCAGCTACACAAATTCATTCATGGTAGAGCTGTTAAAATCCTATAGGTCCAAAAGGCACTATATCCTAAAAAAGGCTATCTTAAAGTTAAAGCATTTTACATTCAAAGTAAAATCTCTGAATGTATACCAATACTTATAAAATATATTTTCTTTGCGCAAGTTTTGTATCACACTCCCCAGATACTCCTAAACCACTCAACTATTCGCACAAACTTATCTTCTAGTGCTTCATAAGGATAACCCAAACTTCCTTACATGAACCTAAATTTGCAAATCAGGTTGCAACAACTTCACTTAAGGATAAAGGAAAAAACTCCTAGAATCTGGCCCATGAGGGATTTTTACCTCTATTTATGTAAGATTTTATAAAATCGTAACTTTTAGAAGTCTTTTCTCTCAAAGAAACTGAAACCAAGTTGGAAAGTTTTATCTCTGCCATTCCCACAGGGAACTATAACACTTTTCACACCTTCTTATTTTTTAAGTGGAAGGTAGAAATTGGCCACTTCCTGACCTAAAGGCCAGTATGGGAACAAAGTATCCTTAAAAAACTTCTCCTGTGCTCCCTATTAAGTTGTCCCTACAATGTTTACATTACTTTAAAAGTATTCTTTGATACTTGCTTCACCTTTGTTTTTACATTTTATAAGCACTTTATGTGTGCATCAGTACTTTCATAACATTTCCTTCCTACAGATGTGGCCTATCAGCTCCAGTCTACCTAGAAAGACCTGAGTCAGAGGCCGATGGGAACAGGTCCCTGCAGACTCTGAATGCTTTGCTGCTGCCCACCCTGTACAATCTGTACCACTACAAAGGCTTCTGGTGCTACTCTCCTGGTGAGACTGTGGACACACTGCCTATTGTTCTAAGAAACAAAGACAAGAATTTCTCTTATGGCACAGTATTGCAGCTTGAATTTAATAATCAAATCTGACATACACTGAGTACATACCTTGTGGTAGACTTTTGCCTTAAGTTATTTACATAACCTTTTTGTTTCCTTTTTGGCAATACTAGAGATCTAACCCAACACTTCACACATGAGCTACACCATTGAACTACACTTCTAGCTTCGTGTAAATTACTTTATCTAGCATTTTAGTTAATTACCCATAAGATGGAATATAAGGATTAAGACAGAACATATGTTAATTGAGGTGAACTGCAACATGGTATCAACATAATACGATCAAGAACTAACAACATAATGTGCTCTATTAGTAGATAATAACAAAGGATAATAGATATGATAAGAAATTGTTATGATGATTATTTTAGTAGAATTTCTTTTGAGTAACAGCTAAATGTAAAAAATGTTGAATTTATTTTATTTACCTTAGAGTAACTTTTTTATTAAAGGTGGTAAATTTATTTAGTAATTTATATTTCATAATTCTTCATATCCTTAATTTTTGCTTAATTATAGATAGTTTTTAAATAGCATTACAGATGTAACTGTTAAACTTTAGCTTTTAAAAATAACTTCATTTTGGGTTGGGGAGATAGCTGAGAGGTTTAAACACCTGCTGGACAAGTGCAAAGACACAGGTTCAATCCCCACTACTGCCTGCCATGCTGGCTCCAGAACCCTGTGTACACTGTGCCAGCCACTAAAACTGGGTGTGGTGGGGCATGTCTATAATCTCAGCACTGGGGAGGCTGAGACAGGAGGAACATTATGAGTCGGAGCTGTGTAGCAAGACCCTGTATGAGAGAGAGAAGGGAAGAGAAAGGAAAGGGAGGGAAGGGGAGGGAAGGGGAGAGGAAGAGAAAAGGAAAAAGGTTTTTGAAAAGGGAAAAGGGAAAAGGGAAGGGAAGGGAAAAGGGAAGAGAAAAGGGAAGGGAAAAGGGAAGGGAAGGGAAGTTCTTCTGTGAACTCTAAACTCCAGGTTAAGGGGCTAGGGAGATAGCTTGGGGGGCACAAGTGCCTGCCTGGCAAGTGTAAGGTCCTGAGTTTGATCCCTGATTTTGTGGAAGAAAAAAAAAAGTAAACTCCAGGCTGGTAAGCACTTGCTTCTCCTCTTCATACATGAGTGTGCAGAATGCAAGCAGAAGCACCTCTCATAGGTGAATCTATGAATGAATGACATGTGCATATGTGCATAAGACAGAGGAAACACCCTTTTAATTCTAACATGTTTACATAGTCTATTGCCATTACTATACACCAAGGGACTGAAGTATGAGCTACTATTTTAAGTATCCCTAAAATAATTCCATTAGCCCTCCTGGTGTTGGTCATGTGTTGCATCAAATGTTGTTGGCCTATTTTCTTTTTATTTTATTTTTTATCATTTACAGGGATTTTGTGCAACCCCCTTATCAGGTATATAATATTGCTCATGAAATCACAGTTTAAAAGCTTCCATCTCTTATAGCCCAGATATATCTAAGTGAATCCTACTTCCACCAGATAAAATTAAATAAATCCTCTTCAAAGTCCTTCAGGGCCTGTTGCCTAAGAGGGATGGCTGAGTGCAGGTTCAGGATGATGAGAGATCTCTGAGGTAAAGCTTGCAAGTGCAAATCTGCTTGTGCACATAGGAGACCATGAAAATAACTGGGCAAGGCAAGACAGCTTTGTCATGAAATAGAAAAAATAGAGCATGCTGCTAGACATGATTATTTGAGATGGTCAAATTTCCAAGAAGAAACAGGTCCACCAAGTAATCTCACTGCCTTCAAAGGTGGTATGAGTCTCTGATAGCCCACATGTCATCACTGCTAGGAATAAAGCGAGCAAGCTCATTGCAAATAGAAGTATGTTCTAAGTTTAGTAGGCAGCAGCAGGAGAAAAAGAATAAAGAAGTAGCACCTCTCTAAAATAATAGCTTTTTACTTTTGCTTTGCTTTTGTTCTTGTGCGTTGCTAAAGATGGAGTCCAGGGTCTTCAACATTTTAGGTAGGCTACCACTGACTTATGTCCTTACCCCCCAAACACTCATTCTGGAAATTCCTTCAGTGTGAAACTCAGGTTTTTGCCTGTAGTCAGCCATGTGGCAATGTCTGAGGGCACAGTCTCTTGGACTGTCCTCACTTTTCACATGCAAATGAAGTGTTGAAGGGTTCACAAACCACTTTAAGGTTCACTATTATGCTAAAATGTCTCACAGGACACACTGAGAGCTATTAACTTAGTTATTTTGAAAGAGGGGAATGACACAAAATCAGGCAAAAGAAGAGATGCACAGATAGTCCAGGACAGTTTCAACAGCAGAGCTTCCTTTTGTCCCCAGGACCCATTACCCTCCTAGTATGGATGTGTGACAATACACACAGAGTATTATCAACCAGGGGCAATTACCAGTGCTTTAGAGTGTGGATTTATTGAGGCTGCACTATACAGTTCTATTGATTGCCCATGAGTCTATCAGTCTCCTGCACTCCTGCCCCATGCCCCACTTATATCAGTTAGCTGAGGGCCTACCATGAACCACAATTTCTGTCATTAAAGAAATTGTAAGGCCTTAGAGGTCATCTTGCAGTGATCTGGAATAAAGTGCAAACATTTTGGTAAGGCCAAATCCTTACTGTGCAGCTCGGTCATGTGAAAGTAGAATCATGTAAGGAACATCATCTTGAGACACATACAATGATGCTACTGAGGGTCTATAGGAGACAAAGTCTAACTTACAGACCCACTTTGCCTTGAAGAATGTTAAGCCACCAAAACTGGTGTGTTTTGTTTTGTTTTGTTTTGTTTGTGAGGCAGGATCTCACTATGCAGTTCAGGCTCACCTTGTGCTCACTTTGTGGTCCAGGGTGGTCTCAAACTTGGAACAACCCTCTCCTGCCTCAGCCTCCCAAGCACTGAGATTACAGGCATGCATTCCATTCCACACAGTCTCTTATTCTCTGGTGATATGACACAGGAGCTGGGTATGGACTCATGGAAGACTTTTCTCATTTAACACCAGACTTCTTCATCTATAAAATACAACTTCCACTAATTTTTCAATCCTCTAAACTCCTACTTTTTGGTTCCTTTGCCCCTTCTATTCAAACATTATAGACTAAACACCCTTCACCTCCAATTTAAGAGCTTCTGTCTGGAATCTCAAAATATAACCAGATCTGGACAGTCTTTAGTCTATTAGAGAGGCAATTAAGTCAGAATGAGGTCATTCAGGTAGGTTCTAGTCCCATATGACTGTCATTGCTATTATTTTTTAAGATTAGGACACAGGAATATACAGATGAAAGACACATACAGCAAAGATTGCCATCTATAGACCGAGAAATTCATAAGAATCCAACCCTGGGGCCAAGGATAGTTCAGTGCCCTAAGTACCTGCCTGGAAAGTGCAAGTCCTGAGTTTGAACCCCAGTGCCCTCTAACATCCCACCCCCCAAGAAAAGAAAAAGAATCCAACTCTGCCAGAACCTGTGTCTCAGACTTCTAGCCTCCAGAACCATAAGAAAATACATTCCTTAAGTCACCAAGTCTGTGGTACTGACAAGCAAATACATCAAGAAAACATCAATCTTTCAACGACTATTTTGTACTACTCTTTTCTTCTTTTTCACTTGAGGGGGCCTCTTAGTTTGTACTTTTGGCTGTTTCTCATGATTCTAACCAAAGTTCACATCTACTGTCCGATTACTATTCCTATGGGAGCACAGAGATCAGGACACTCCCCTTGTCAAATACTAATAACAACCTGGTATTCCCAGCCCACCACCTAATTACCCTAAAGACCTCTCCTATTTTATCTTCCAATAATCTTCTAGAGTTATACCACTGATCTTTGCTAAAGTTATCATTTAAGTAGATAGCATGACTTTTCTCCTAAATATTTTCAGCCTATTCTATATCCTTTTAAACTTCAAGTCCCATCAATTTTATAAAAATTTCAGCAACCCCTGTAGTTAAAAGTGAGCTCTGGTTTATCTTAAATTATATTTATTTTTAGTAATTTTATAATAACAATATGGTGCTAAGTCAAAAACTCTCAGTATGCAGACAAAAAAAGTTTGTAGGCAAAATACAAAACTTAAAATACATATTCCTTCAGGATATGTTTTATATTCAGTGTACAACCAATTCTTTACATTGTTAAGCTCTCACATTGACTTTTAAAAGAGATTTGTGACCCATTCTTAAGGCATCTCTCATCACTGCCTCTAAAACTGATAATGTAAGAAAGCAGGAAGACCTTCATCTGTTTAAATAGAATTCAATTCACCTTTAAAAAAAAAATCTTAGCTTAATCGATGTTAAACTAACACTAATATCCATTACCACACAAACTGCACTGTAGCAGACACTAATAACTTTAACTTAGGGTTTAATCATTTTATCAAATGCTTATAAACATGTACAGAAAGGAGGTCAGAGCCCAATGCAACCTTTCAAATAAAGCTGTCACAACGCCTTTTTTTTTTTTTTTGCTGCACTAATTTGCACATGTGCTACTAACAGGGCTTATACAATGAAATCATTTATACACTCAGCAAAATTGTGAATGATGTCCTCTTACCTAATATGAGAACTGGCAGTAAAGAGAACATATCAGGCTATGGGGTCACAGACACTTTGCTCCATCGATCACAGAACATTCATTTAAACATTCCAAGGATTAATACAGGTAGCAATTTAACATTGCTTTCATATCAAGGGCAAGGCGAATCTGTGATTTAAATGCTTTCAAGGTACATGTGAAGAAATAAAAATAATGTAAACACAGGTAAGGTGGACATCCAAATTTGGGCAAGTCCATCATTTCAGTATACAAAAGTGAATAGTTTTCAGTAATAGAGGTAATCAAGGGTACTCCTGTACATTATTCCAAATGAAAATTCTCTTACTATTGCTTTCAGTTTTCCCTTAGTTCAAATAGAATTGGAATAAGCTTTCATCGAATGTCCTTTTGTTTTATCTGAATTCAGAAGAGCAGATAACATGGTCCTATCTCAGCCATGCCAAAACATTTCCAAATATTCCATAACAATCTATCTTCTGCTCAGAAATTAACAAACTGTGTTTTAATATGGTTATTAACTTACTTGAATTTGGCTTCTACTTCTTCAGCAGCTTTCTGATATTGCTCAGTGGTGACTTTGTAGAACTCTGAGCTCTGCGGATAAAGATTGATAAAGCGATCACTAGCCCAAAAGATAAAAAGGTATAGGAAAATTTCAATTTCATATATTTTCAGTCACACAATAGAAATTTTTCTTGCATAGTAACATGAATACTTCTAAAAATACATGCAAGATTATTCATTTAAATAACAGCACTGCTGTCGATACATACATTCCAATTAGAAACTTTTATAGTTATAATTCACCATTACTTGATCCCTTTGAGAAAATGCCAAATTTTTTAGATCTATTATATCTGCAATCTTCCACTGCAATGCTTGAGATCTAGCAATGAAATTCACATGCCCTGACATTTACCTACTAGATCAGTGTTCCAAAAAGGATATTAAAGGATTTTTTTTTTTTTTTTAATTTAGTACGGGATCTCACTTAGCAGTTCAGACTCACAGTAATCCTCCTGTCTCAGCCTCTCCAGCACTGAGATTACAGGCATACTCTATCATGCCCAGTTTCAGTGGCCAGCATAGTATGTTGGGGTTCTGGAGCTAGCACAGCCTTCAATACCAGGGATGGAACTCGGGATCTTGTGCTTGCCAGACAGGCGCTTATGTTGCCAAGCTATCTCCCCAGCCAGAGTATGTCTTTCACAAAATACTTTTGTCCTCAAGATTCTGCATGGAATAGAACTTGTTCTGTCATCTCCACAGATCAAAAGAGAATCAAAATCTATAATAACCAGTAAGAACAACATGGCAAACTGATAACTCTAGTCCAAAAACTGTTTATACTATTCAATGAATACATAAGTAACATAAATCAAGTTATAATGACAAAGTAATACCTTTCTTAGGGGAACAAAATTAAAAATTTATTCTGATTAGCTACTTTGAAGCCAGTGTAACTATATGGATGGCCTATATGAACCCATGAGCCCTCACTCAATGATATCCTACAAAATATAAAGCAATACAAAAGACAGCTGCACAATATAGTAGCCTATTAGGTACCTTTATTCCCTAATCACTCAGTTTTCACATGCATGACTTGGGGTAGCTTATTTTTTAATAAATCACTATTAGTTGATGAGAAAATGAAAATGAAATTCTCTTTAAATCAGAGGGCTCTTTGCATTTAACAATATGCACTGTCCAAAGACAGTCACATCCAGGATTCTAGGATGTAGATAAAATCAATAGGTATGTGATTAGACAGCAGAGTCAGGGTGGCTGGAGCCATGGACAGGTCACCATTTGAGATGATGAATGGCTTTCTATCAACCTGTAGTCCCCTATGATGCTAACATTTACTATAATCTTATTTGGGCTACGATTTATCTTTCTTGCACCTGATCAATAAAGATGAACAGAACAGTTGTAAGGATCGATTGTAATTTTTTATCATTTCCAAGCACAAAGGTGCATTTCTGACATAAAGACAATATTCTAAGAGTACTGCTTCTGCATTTTTAAAAATTGCAATTTGAGTGATCAACTGCCCTAGTCTATATCTTGAGAGGTTTTAATTTATCTGTAAGTCGAAAGCTATCAAAAAACAATTTGTTTTCTCAGATATTTTTTACTTTTAGTTATGTCACACCTCCTTATCTGTTTTACTTACAAGATCTTTTTCCCTTCCAAATACACATCAACCATGCATGATACGTACTTGCATGGTTGGCTAAGCTTTTTTTGAACCTTTCTTGCAAAGAGGGCAGCAAAAGAGGCAATCACTAATCTAACACTAACAATGATGAGAAGCTCCCAAATTACTATGATTTACTCTCAAGTGGACATTCTACTACTGAAATATCTATTAAAATGCTGGCAAAGCAATAACATCTTGATTAGTACTTTCACTTTAGTTTAAGCATTGAAACTGTAACATCTGGATAAGCCTGAGCTGAAAAGATCTGATCCCTGGTTCTGTTTTGTGACCTTGTATAAGTATCTCAAATTTCCCCAGCTTCCTTTCCAGCATTATTAACCTAAAAATATGAGTGATTACATTAGTCCTGCTAATCTCTACCCAAGTTGTACTAGAAAGCAACCTACTAAGCATTTGTATGGAGTAAGAGTAACATTCAAATAAAAAAGTTTACAAAATGACAATTATTTTGAGAATTATACTTTGAGTAAAAATCTTATATTAATTTATTTATTTAATTTATTTAACTTATTTAATTCAATAGGTAAAAATCTTAAATGATCAGAAATAAATAGGAAGTTTTCTAAAAAGAATGATACACAAAAATAAGAGTTGTGGCATATCGTAAATTAGTGAGTACCCCTCTTTTGCATAGTACCAAATGTAGGTAAGCAACTGATCATATCAAAATTTCTCAGGACCCATAATACCTGCAAATTTAAAATGCAATGTCGAATTTAAGTTCTATGCTTTAGACTTCAGACTTCTACCTTCTTCTATCAATCCTTATAACAGCAACAACAACAACAACAAAAATTCTCAGGAGAGCCAGGTGTGGTGGCTCACGCCTGTAATCCCAGCACTCGGGAGGCTGAGGTAGGAGGATTGGTGTTAGTTCGAGACCAGCCTGGGCTACAAAAGTGAGCTCAAGGCCAGCCTCAACTGCACAGCGAGACCCTGTCTCAAAAAAAAAAAAAAAAAAAAACCCAGGAGGCAGCACCGTATAAACAACAAAAGAATAAACACAGATATAATCTAGAAATGTAGGTAAATTTGCCACTTAATTCACTTAATTCATTTAAGTATTTACTTTTTCATTCAAGATAATTAGATCTTTGTTACCCAATAATGTCTCTTTTAGACCTTCAGTATGTTTTCCCATTCGATATGACAGAAATGAAAACAAGGCCACAAGTACCAAGTTAAAAACTGTAGAGGTGTCACTGAAGTTTAGAAAGAACAAAGATCTCCCCTCATCTCAGAAAACATTTCTACAAATGAAATTCTTTTATTTAAAATGAAAAACAAAAACCCTCAAAATATTTTTCACTGGAAGGAACAGTTAATCAGTGTTCATATAGTAGAAATCTACACAAGGGAGAAAAAGAACAACAAGAGGACACAAATATATGGAACAACAAAAAAGCAAGTTAAAAATATCTGGTCAGACACAATTTAAGTCAAGTTTGGAAGAGTGCAAAATAATAAGAATACTAAGCAGCAAATTCCATTTTTTATTGCATTTAATAAGAAATAACAATGTGACAGTTTCAAAACACATTAGCAGTACATTTCCAGTATTTGACACAATGCATATTGTCCTCCTAGTAGTTATGTAGAGCACAGGGTGTAGATGTGATAATTTTTCTAATCATTATTGGTACAAAAAAATTTCTTATCACTGAACTAAGAGAAAGTAGTAGTATACAAAACCAATGTTCCATAATTGCAGTCAGTTAATGGCAAAACTGGCAATGATGGAAGCTGTTGATTTAAGCCTTTCACAGCTCAGCATAGTAATTGAGCTTTATGTTTTATGCCTCCTGGTTAAACTTTTCTGCTGAGCAATTAAGGGCAAGTTAAAGCAAGACCTGTATAATAAAACATGTAACTTTTGTATCTTCCAAGGTCAGTCAAATCCCCTCAAGATTTACTTTGAAAGCATATACAGTGTTTTGTAGAACTGATGTCAGTGTCAGCCACTTGGATGAGTCATGGCCATTGTTTAACCAATTTGCTCTCTGTAAAAGCCTGAGAGAATGTTTTCTCTCTAGGTGACTCTCCTTAGGTACACTATACACCTTCAATCCCTTTCCTCTGTAGCCCTACGATCTCCTTGAACAGAAAATTTGGGAAACCACTGAGTTATAGGATGTTATAGCACAGGTTCTCTAAATTTCATTGTTTGTAGTCAAATGGCAACAGTTCTGCTGTGACAGTAAAACAGACAAATGGAACGGAACATGGGGGAGGGGGTTACTATATTTCAATGTATATTCCTTACAAGGTGGTATGAGCATGCAGCTAGCTGTTACCTTGGTTTTAAACATTTTATAATACATACATGTATTACACACTCCTGCCTACAGATGGCTCGTTATCAAATGATTTAGCTTGATTAGACCATAGAAGTACATGTGGGGTTGATACATATTTAAAAGCATGGATATTTTACGTATTTGTGAACACTACGCCATGTGAACATATTACTAAACACGTGCTTCACTAAACTTTTGCATCTGAAATAATTTTAAGATTTACAGAATGGGGACAAAAACAGTAGGGCAAGTTCCCATATATGACCTAGCTCGTTTTATTGTTTTGCTTTTAATGTATGATATTGTTATGCAGTTCAGGCTGGCCTTGAGTGTGCGTTGTAGCTCTGGCTGGCCTGGCACTATGAGTCTTCTGCCTCAACCTTCCCAGTGTTGGGACTGCAGTTGTGCACCACTAGGCTCAGCTCACCTAGCTCTTGTTCATGTTGATCAAAAGTAGTAACAATGTTACACTAGTAATTAGTAATTGAAATGACTGCTATTAATTAATCTGCAGATTTTGTTTTCTTCCACTAATGTTCTTTTTCTGTGCTAGGATCCAGTCTTGGATCTTAATGTAACTTATTGTCATGGCTCCTCAGTTTCCTCTAACCTGTAATCTCTCCTCAGCCTCTTCTTTTCTGACTTTGACACTTCTGCAGAGTACTTACCGGTCTGGATTTGTGTGAAGCTTCCTTGTGGCTGGGGTGAAGTCATATCTATGTTTGAGAAGTCTGGGCCTGACTTTGGAAACTGCATTTTGTGGATACATTTTCTTACTGAGATTGACCTTGACCATTTGAAAATGGTGTCTGCAAGGTTTCTCTATAGCAAAGCTAGTATTTTTCCTTTTGCAAATGATTTCTTGTGGAAAATACTCGAAGATTATGCAAATATTTCATTCCTTCTCAAATTTTTGTCCATCGCCTTTCTGCAAGCACTGATGTCTAAAGCAATAGTTTTCGTGGTGTTCTCATGGTTCATTTACTTTTAAATGACATTGTTGCACACTTAGATTTTATCGATGACAACCCTCATTCCTTCTTTTAGACAATTATGAAATTTATATAGCAACATAGAAGTCTTTTAAAACAAAATCTTCGAAAACTAGATAGCTGTACTTAGCAAAATGTAATTTCCCAAAGATGAAGTGTGGTTAGGCCATAAAAGGAGAGTGGAAAAAGAGAGGAAGAAAAAGAGCTACAGACTGACGGCCTTAAGTCTAGGGTGGTGGAAGAGGAAGGGAACTGAAGGCAGGTGCAGAGGTGAAGAGGTGCAGAGATAACTCCACTGTTGTGTGGATGAGGCAGATCAGCTCCTGCAAGGAGCAGAAGAGGAGGAAACACTGACAGGAAGCAGATGTTCTATCTGGGGCTGCCTGAGCTCCTCATGGGGGTCTTTAGGAAGCAGTCCCAATTCTTGCCCAACTATTTTATGAAGCCTTGGGCAAAGGCCTACATACTACGTGCTTCAGAGTTAACTGTGGGTTTGGTAACCTGTAGTGTCTTTGCCACTCCTTTCATCTCTGGGGATGGGAACATGAAGCTACACGTTGAACAAGCATCTCAGGTATCTCTGAATACACACTAAATGTAGAAATAAGCAAGTTTTTTTTTTTTCTTTCTTTCTTTTTTTGATATAGGGTCTTGCTACGCAGTTCAGGCTGGCCTTGAGCTCACTTTCATAACCCAAGCTGGTCTCGAACTCTCACTGATCCTCCTGCTTCAGCCTCCTAAGTATGGGGATTATAGGCATGCACCGCTATACCCAGATTAAGCAGGTTTTTAGAATCAAAAAATAATATACTACATAGCTTGCCATTCAAATTGAAAAACTGTCAATGTTTTGGAAGAATGATTACAAATACCATTTTCTATAATTAAATATGGCTATCACCTTTTATGATAGTGTTCCAAATTAGGAATTTTCCCAATAATGTGCACAAATCACTGGTGGGCCCTACACTGATCCCAAGAACTCTGGCTTTACACACTGCATAGCAATGCTACAAGGATCGTGAGATAGCACAAGCACAAAAATTTTCAGAAAAGTTGCTTCTCTTATATTCAATGCCTTGAGGCAGTAGTAGGTTGTACATGCAGCTATCTAGTTTATTTACTTTTACTATCATTGTACCCATATCTGAATAACTATAACTTTAAGTAGTATATACTTTTTCAATTATATTATCTAAACTTGGCTCAAATACATAAGGTCTATATGCCCTCTAAATTTGATTGACACACTAAGTCCTCATGTAGTGAAGGTGAAGGAGAAAACCGCATAGAGTGATATTAAAAAGAGCAGTAAAAAGAAAAAGTGGAGTATTATGGTTTATACGGAGATGTTTCCCCAGCTCTCAAAACACCATGCACCACAGGCTGGGCTTTGAGGAGGTAACTGGATTATGGGGGCATTTAACTTACATGGAATGCTGGGAAGTAGAGCATTCCATGTGGTGGGTCACTGGGCACACAGGCTGGAAGAATATATCTCTTGTCCCCTCTTCTTTTGCTGTCTCTCTCTGTTTCCTGCTGTCATACTATAGGTGTTTCTTTTCAGCCATGCCTCTATGTCAAGCCATCATTCCTTGGAGCCAGGAGACTATGGAATAAAAGCTCTAACACCTGTGAGTCAAAATAAATTTCTTCTCCTTTAATTTATAGGTGTTGGGTATTGTGTTTCTACCTTTTTCCTTTCTTTCTTTCTCTCTCTCTTTTTTTTTTTTTTTTATCTTTTGAGACAGTGTCTTGCTACACAGTTCAGGCTGGCCTTGAGCTCATTTTTGTACCCCAGGCTTGTCTCAAACTCCTATCGATCCTCCTGCCTCAGCCTCCCAAGTGCTGGGATTACAAGAGTGCACTATTGTACCTGGCTGGTGTGGAGTATTGTCTGGACAATGAGAAAGTGATTAAGACATGTAGAGGGTCAGGAATATAGCTCAGCAGCAAGAACCTGCCTGGCAAGCACAAGGTTTCAAGTTAAATCCCCTGTACCCCAAATAGAAAGGAAGGAAAGAAGGGAGGGAGGGAGGGAGGGGAGAAAGATGTTCATGATCTTGCAAGGTGGCCCTTCAATGAATGAGTCTTATTTTATGCAAAGGCTTATCAAGTCTACATGGAAAGACTTCCACACATAAAATTAAAAATGCCTTCACTCACACTTGTTCTGTAGTTTCTTGCCTAACAACAGTAGGAAAAATTCTTGATATAGTTTTCCTGGTGTAGTGTGCATTCATCGGTAGTTAAATGTGACTTAAATCAAATATTAAAGGTCTGATGTATTAATTTAAAACTTTTATTGACATAAGCATAAAACATTTCCTCCACCAAGCTTTTCTTTGATCTCATAAATCTCAAAACTTCAAAATAGAATGATAGCATCCTTTAGATATCTTAGTATTTCCAAAACTCTAATACAAGTTGTCTTTCTTTATCAAGTTAAATGAGTTCTTATAAGGTGAATTATCTCTAAAATAACAATGTAGCACTCCACATTTGGGAGATGATTCTGTCACCTGTAGTAGAGGACAAGGGATGACTAGAAATAACAGGTATTTTATTCCCTATATGAAACATCTTCCAAACTGAGGCACCAGGGACCAATTACTGGAAATGCAACCAACAAACTGAGGAGATTGCTCCACTGTATAAAATTTTTAATATGTTTCATTTAAAACATGAGCACGTTGTCACAGCATTCTGCACTTAGCAATACAATTCTCAGAGAACTATGGGGTGACAATGAAGAACCCAGACTGCCAAAGTGTGGTTCTACCCTTGCCAAAGTGAACAAGTTACTGAACCTCAGTAGTTGTCTCACATTTGTAAAATAGGGATAGTACCAGTAATTATTTATTAGGATTCTTTGGATATTAAAGAAGACAGTAGATGAAAATTTCTCTGAATATTACCTGGGATGATGTAGTTTTTTAAAAAGCCATTTAACAAATTAAATCTTTCAAAGAATAGAAGTCAATTCATGTATTAAATCAAGCATCACTACTTACGCTGTTTATCTTTCTGTTCCTTAAGGTGAATGGGAAATCTGGAGATCATGGCTGGTTTGCTGTTTAGGATTTTAATGGTTATGGAAATAGCTAGCCCATATAAAAACCAAATGAATACCTTCTGACCTCATCAACAATGAAATCCAATTACCTAAATTAAACAGCACCCAAGTACTTTTAACACCAGGACTTCTTGCAGCCTTAATTCTGACCATGCACTGTAAATCTCCAAAAAACACTTCATAATTCACAACCTGATACATTCAAGGAACTCTAATCATGGGAGATCTTGAGGGAACAGAATTCCCTGAAATGATCTGAGAAAAAAATTCAATGAATATTTCAATTCTACAGTTTCTAACATGTAATTTTTCTGTTCTCAAAGCAATATTTCCTTATGGATTGTTTTTAAGCTACTGTTTGAATGATAAGGAAGTGAAGAATTTGTCAATATTGGGCAATGATTACACAACTGATGACATCACTTTTTATTGCTAATAAAAAAGAACATACTATTATCTGGAATATTTTTTAAATGACAAGAAATAATTCTTATTTTCTTAAAATTAAGTTTATTGGTACAATTAAGATATATGTATTGATCACATTCATCATAGAGCATTTGTATCTGTATATGATCTACCTAGTATCTCTTTTTCCTCTCTATTCATCTCTCCTCCCTTTAACCCCTCTTCTCTCCTTATTTACAAAGCTTTGCTTCCATTTTATCCTTTTTCATTTTCTTTTTGTCCCTTCCTGCCTTTGCCCTTCCTAGTGCCTTTTCCTTTTGAACAATCTTTTCCTATTTCACAATATCTATTATACATCTTGTTTTCCATTTACACTTTCAGTTCCTTACACCAGAAAGACAATGTGGTACTTACAAATGCATCCAATTTATTTCAGTTAAGAGAAGTCTCAAGATCCGTCCATTTAGCTATAAAAGTCTCAAATTTATCCTTTATGGGCTGAGTACTATTCCACTGTATTAAAACAAACAAACATTATATATCTTTTTCATACAATGAGGTGTAAAATGCTTCCTTTCAGGATCCCAGAGTCCTGTGGTAGCCGGCAAAAAAAGCCACAATCCTTTATGCTTATTCAAGGCTTGGGCTGGTCAGCCTGAAAAGACAGAGTATACCTCAGCATTCCTCAACTTAGACCCTGCTTATAACTTTCTCTGGTCAACAAAACATGACACAACATACCAGTTCTAAAGCTGGACCTCTTTCTGGGAACTCTGCCCAGGTACCATATCAATATTTCCAAGCTAGCCGGCTGGAGTATGAAACTATATAAATTCTCCTGAGAACATCCTGGACTAGCAAAACTTCAGCCATGCTGATTGCGTGACTATTGAGCCCAGCATAGTCCAGATATGCCCAGCTGACAACAGCCCAAACTAGATACCTGTGGAATCAAGAGGTGAAAACATGGCAGCTGTTTTTAGCCATTAAGCTTGGGGTGGCTTGTTATACAAAAACACAGATCGTTTTTCATAAAGAATATAGGCTTCTACCAAAACACTTAACACCTATAAACAGTATGGCTTACAGGGTATCTCCCCAAATAGCTTATATGCTTTCCAGGGAAAGATATCTTGTCTTACTCATTGCTAAGAACATTCAGCAAAGTATGAGACACACAAACTTACTGAAATATATTAGAATGAGACCACTAATTCTAAATTATATTTCAGTGTTTGGTCTTATGTAAAACAGGACAGAAGTTGAAGCTGCAAACAACAGTTCAAACAAGTAAGGCATTTCTTTTTCTTTCATGTGATGAGAAATTCAGATGTGGGAAACCTAGAGTGGATGTAGCTGCTGAAATATGTCACTAAATAACTAGGCTCTTTTCTGTCTTCCTTGCCAGCCTCCCTTAACATTTAGCACTTGTCTTCCTGGTCTCAAGACAGGCATTATGTCTCTAGTTATAATGTCCAAGCTCTAAGGAAGGGGAGTGGTAAACAGCAGTGAGAAAAAAAATCCTCCAGAAATTTCCATTTAGAACTCCTTGGCCAGTATTATATATTATATGAAACCCTGGTTGCAAAAGAGGCTGAGGAATTGTGTATTTTGGTTTTCACTTGCAGAGTAAGGAAAGCGATGAAAAAATTTGCAATGGGTGTTTATTGAGCCAATTCATCATACCTGTCGTGTGAGCTGAGGTGACAGCCCACCATCATGCACAAAACCGTGTGGCTGATGTTGCATCCAAGTATCCCAGTATTTCTTGCCAACCTCTCACAAACTTCCAATGTGTGGGTATGTGTGTGGGGTGGGTGCCCATCTGACATCCATAAGTATGGTGAGGAAAAGGGAATCAGCAACAGTGGGCAGCATTCCCAAGTTTTCTTTGGTTGGCTATGGCCCAAGTTTTGAACGTGTGATTCACTGCCATTTTCCATTTTCAGGATGTCTCCTTTTTGAAAATATGTATTAAAATGCACACACACAGACACATTATTGTCAGATCTGAAAAGTATCTGTTTCTGAGCTCTAAATTAGATCAAAGAAAAACTCATACACACTGTGCCTTTGCAATATTTTCTCAGATTCTGAAGTTTATTCCTATGCTCTTGTAACCACTATGCTCATACATGCAACACATAAGTAAAGAACACATCATAAAGGTCACAGGAAAAAACTATTAATTAGCTCTTGGCAGTTCTTTTACAAAATGCTTCTTATGGAGACTAGGGCATAACTAGGTAACACACCAGCCTGAGGCTATTTCTCAGGGGAAATAGCACCCTTTTTCCCCATTCAAGGATCACGCAGCTCTAGTGATATTTAGTACAGAATGAATGATATACACAAGGAACAGTCTGATGTTGGGTGTGGGATACTGGCCAAATGCATGGCTCTTTTCTTCTTAAGCTTATCTGGATGTATGATTATAGGTCTCTCCCCTTCCTACAGCCATATAAATACAAGTGTCACTCTATATGGCTAGTAAATTCAAAAGTCTAGTATACAAATAGCCATGCCAAAAAAGCATTCCTCTTATTAATTAGCCATGTTCACAAACAGTGCTACTTACTTTTTTTTGTAATGACACTCACCCAGGCGCCATGTTAGAATACATAATCAGCTAGATGCAGATACATCTCACAGGGTGCAAAGGAGCATTTAGGAATCCAATTTAATACTGCATTAATTGCAGCTCAACAAAATTCTAGGTATGGAAATCCTGAAATAGTCATTCACTCAGTTGTATCAGGTAGCCAAAAAGAATTCATGATCTGATCCATCAACCATCCCATCTTTTCACTAGAATAATCCAGAATCTAGAGGCTGACTTGGAAATGTGACTATATATTTGTACTACCATTTGAAAAGCTGCATAATTTTTTTATTTTTAAAAGTCATCAATAAATTTAGTTTATCTAGTGATTTTAGTATTTCTCCTGAGGGGGGCGGGGACCCTTACTGGAAAGCCTAATGGGGAGTTTAAGTTTTGCTGTCCTGTGGTGCAGTATGTTCTGAAATCTGTTACTGGTAGGCAGAAGAACAGTGGAATTGGACATTCTCAATAAGAAAAGGGTCCCTTGAGTACTGTACGATCTTAAAGAACCCCTTATTACTAAAACATTTTAAACTCATAGCCTTGGTTTCACTGTCTCTTGATACTCCCCTTACAGTCCCTTTGGCTCCAGCTCAGGGGAATGTTACCACAGGACAGAAGAAAAAAATGGTAATATTTAAATAGCTTTGAAAACTGCCAATGCTGGTTCGCTTCATGGTATATCAGATCCAGTATTCTGTTTCTAAAAGGTACAGGGAGGAATGGTTTGAATTATTTAAACAGCCTCACTTTTAACATCTAAAACAAGATGTGATTCTATCAACAGAACAATGTAAGCTTAGTAGTTGGCAAAGAGCCTGGTTTTTCCTTGTGAAAGGCAGAGGTTCTCAATCATGTTATCACCCCACCAATACACAGTGGCTTCATAGGTAACCCAAAGAGCCTGACTTTCCATTGATTTACTTATACAACTATGCATGAACCTGAAAACTGCAGATAGGCTTAGACTACATTTCTAAAATACCACACTGCTATTTGTTTTGTGTAAGTGCTAAGCTCAAAAGACTAGGTATTTATTTTGAGCACACATAAAATTCTACTACTATTTGGTAATATTTCTATTTTACTTTCTCTTGGCCCTGTAATTTTCAAAACTGTACCAATAATGATCAATAATAAATGATTTAGTGCTTTGTGTTAATTCAAAACACGTGACTATATTCTACATTAACACTATCAATAGTTTATTTTATCCTAACATAACTCCCTCCTTAGATGAGCCGGGTTTTTAGGTGGATAGAAGGACAACCAACCTAAAATATAAAGCTTTCTTCCAGTTAGGCTTAGGTATAAACAGAATTGTCTGGACCTTGAGGAACATTGCTTAAAGGGAGGTGAACTCAGCTGGACCATTTGGCTTGCACAGCGCATGCTGAATGAAGAGGAACTGCCTTGAGCAATATATAAAATATATATAACACAGAGCCAGTGAAATAGCTCTGCACTAAGAGCCTGCTTAGGCAAGCACAGGGACTGAGGTTCGATCCCCAGCATGTGGATCGTCCACTCTTGGGAGGGCTGAGCCAGCCACTGAGACCAGGTGTGATGGCGCATGCTTGTAATTCCAGCACTGGGGAGGCTGAAACCAGGAGGAGCACTATAAATCCAAGCTGTGTAGTGAGATCTTGTACCAGATACATTAAAAAATACTAATAATAAATAAATATGTAATAATGTGCATAACAAAGCTGTCTTCTTTCTTGTATTTTAAATTATTTTATGAAATGCAAACTTAAGCTTAATAATTAAATAAGAAAATTTACATGCTTTCTCAGTAATATTTATGTGTGGATAGTTGAAATATCATTTCTGAGAATCACTGGATTTTACTTGCTGACTCACAGAAGTACATGCAATGCCTGACATACACAGGTTTGATACCACTGATTATGAGTTACTGCTGCACCCCTCCTTGTCTGTCCCTTATACAGTGTGTACTTGGGCACCAAACCACACTGAGTCATGAAAAGAACCACTAAAAGTCACATGCTAATGTTAAGTTCATGTTTTTATGGGCCATACTATTAGCTACATTGGGACTATGGACTGTGGGTTGCACATGTTTGCTTTTCATGTTTGCTGTTATCTTTACTCAGTTAGCAATGTAGATATGACAGCCAGAACGCCACCAGAAATTTTGGAGTATGAGTGGAGAGCAATTCTGTGTTAGGAGTAGGGAAGTAGAACAACAGGTGCCTGAATTCTAATGAAACTGAAGCTACCATCTCAGTCCTATGGGGTTGATCTCTAAACTTTTATTATAAAAAGAGAAAAATAAACTACCTAAATTAAGCCTTTCTAGTCTTATATTACATAAACTAAGCAGATTGTACTGGTTGATAGATTCTATCAACTTCAGAAACTTGGAAGTTCAATTAAAGACTCACCAGAGCCAGTATTCTTAGTTTGTAAACATTCTCATCCTATGCAAGAAAAGGGCATGGACATTGTGTGAGTTCTACACCTCGAGCCCCAGAGTAGCTTCTTTATATAAGGAAGGGAGAGAGGCTAGCTAGAAGCCACAGCTGCTGCCCTTTGCTTTGTTCTTCAGTTTTCTGCTGCCATAAACTGCTGCTCTATCATGTGCCACTCTGCCTGGGAGCCAGCCCAGTATAGACTAAAACCTCCACAAACTGCGAGCTAAATAATCCTTTCCTTCCTTAATTTGGAGTGTCAAGGCATTTTTGTCCCAGCAACAAGTAAAAAGTAACTGAGATGAATCTGGTACCAGGAGGGGGACATTGCAATGACTACCTGACCAGAACCTTTGGAAACAGCTTATGGGAATACAGAAAAGTTTTAGAGATATTGCCTACTAGCAAAGAGCTGGAATGTCATTGCCACTTCTGTATGGGAGATTTTGGTCAGAGCTCAGAAGACCAGAATGCTGATAGAAAGCCTGCCTGTAAAGAGCAGGCTGGGGTGGTTTGTGCTGGGAAGAAAGATTGCATTGGTTGTTGGACTCCAGATGATTTATGTTATGGCTTGGCCCAAAGTTTGTCTGAATTTTGCTCAGGTCCAGAGACTTTGCCTGAGACTGAGAATAAGCACAGTGGACTGGTTTATCTGACAAATGAAATCTCAAGGCAGGCAACTGTTGAGGCAATAGCATGGTTATTGTAGGGGCCTTTTAGTCAGATATATGTTGAGAGTCAAGATCAAAGATCCCAGCAGGATGATTTAAAATGTGAGTTCTGCCAGAAAGGAAGTGCCAGGAAGATTGTGGACTGCAGAGATAGAGTTGAGATCGCCATTGCTCAGAAGGGACAGAATAGAAAAGATGTCCTTGGGCATCACAGGAGATGGCAGGCTCTCACCCTTCACAGCCTGAAAGCCCCAAAGGTAAGGGACTTTGAGGAGAAAGATGCAAAGCCCTATTTTCCAGCATGGAGGCAGCAGTCACATCAGATTCTAAAATGGCAGTGACATAGATTTTTTTTTCTCACAATCAGAGTGCTCAGAGATCCAGACACTCAATCCTTACAGCCAAGAGAAAAGAATGCCTGGATATTGCTCCAGTTGGCAGCAAACTTTGGCATCATCCATACAGTGTTGGTTTTATGTGCATGCAGAATGCAGGAGTTCTGAGGTTAAGAAGGCTTCCAACTAGATTTCAAAAAGCCTGAGAGGCCAGACAATGTGATGCTGAGAGGACACGTGTGTAAAACGGTCAGCGAGAAGCTTATTCAATGGAAACCTCAAAGTATAAAAAAGCCAGAAATACGGATTTTCTAAAAAAAAGCTGCAAAAAGGGAGCAAAGCCAGCTTGAGAGAAAAGCCATGGGAGCTACCAGAAGTATTGGAGGAGTGGAGCCATGTAAGGCTTTTGGAGCTCACAACTCCTTACAGGTTACTTCAGATGTTCCAAATGTAACTACAGAACTTAATGTTTGCCCTTCTGGAGTTTGGACTTACTTTGGTCCCTAGTGGATTATATCCTGCTGTGTATACCTTTTGGGATGGTAATGTTTATTTTGTGCTTTGAATGTTGTTTCCCTTTTCATTTGTACAGGGGCTAACAACTAAGAGTTTGCCTTAGATCTTAGAGCAGACCTGGGACTTAGACTTTTTAACAATGCTAAAACTGTTAGGACTTTGGCAAGTCTTAGAGATACAGTAAAATGCCTTTTGTGTAAAGGGATGTGTATGAGTCTTTAGGGGGGGGTCCCAGGGAAAAATGTCATGATTCTAACATAATACAGTGTCCAAGTTGAAAATGTTAATAAGCATGTTTAAGTATCTGGAAACTGGTTTAAGAAAATGTCTGGTCGCCAGGTTGACAAACAGGGATTATACTAGTTGATACATTGTGTCAACTTGAGAAATTCACGAGTTTAATTAAGTGACTCAGTAGGGAGCAAGATTCTTGGTTTATAAATATCCTCATCCTGTACAAAAAGAGGGCATGGACACTGTGTCAGCTCTATACTCCCAATCCCAGGGTAGCTTGCTTATAATATAAAGAAGAGAGAGAAGCTGGCTGGAAGGTGCAGCTTCTGCTCTTCCCTTTGCTCTTTGCTGTTTTCTGTTGCCATGAACTGGGGCTCTCTGTCATATGCCATTCTGCCTGGCAGCCAGCCCAGTATAGACTGAAACGTCCACAAACTATGAGGTAAATAAATCTTTCCTTCCCTAATTTTGGGTGTCAGGTATTTTTGTCCCAGCAACAAGAAAAAGGTAACTGAGACAAAGGGATAGATGGACATTCTTTAAGTCCAGAGATGTTTGCCTTTCTGAGAATTTGTGAATAATTTCAATAAAATGAGACACAGTCATATACTAGGAGTCTTTTTCCTTCCAGTGGTGCATTGAGTCTACTTGTCAGAAATTTCCGTTTCTACCACTCTTTAATAAAGAACAGGGCAAATTAAAAACTTTTTACAGCCATTTTTAACTCAGCATCAAATCTTACCATCTTTAAAGTCACATTTCATGAATATCCCATTGTCTCCGGGGTGCCTTGGCAAAATTAATAAACTGCTTTTGTAATTACCCTTTCATTCCATCTTTACTATTTCTCATAAAAGAAACAGAGCTATTCAGAGCTTTTGCTGCCATTTCTAGTTTTACTCCAGGAGCTTTAGAAAGGTAACTAATTACAGAGTCTCAGGTTTTTGACTTAATTTCCAATTAAAACAGGGATCCTGATTCACCGATAGCCTTGCCATTACACATGGATAACCTTAACTAAATAATCTCATGCCTCAGTTTCTTCATCCAGGCAATTTAAATAAACTACTGCACTGAAAACTCTGGCATTCTGAGTTTCCTTTTATTTGTTCATCTCTTCACTCCACAAGTGAGGAAGGCTTACACAGACACTAGGCCAGGAACCTAGAATATACTGATGAGCAAACAGGCACAGTCCTGTTTCAATCAAGTTTATGGTGTGAAGGGGTGGGTAGTGTTATGCTTTCTGTATAGGTGTTCCTCAAAGCCTCATGCAGTCTTAAGAGGGCAGCTTCTGGAATTGTCATTGGTTATTGTGGAAACAGGTGCTGTATCTCCCTTGGGGCAGGTGATTTGCATTTCAATGTAAGGGAGGAAGAGAAGTTAGGTGCTTGAGCTGCTGCTACCTCCCTGCTTATATCTCTTACTCTTACCAGCCACCATGAAAGGTTGTTTTCTGCCATGTGCCTCTCTGCCTTGGACCCAGCTGAATATGGACTGAAACCTCCAGTAACTATGAGCTAAATAAACCTTTCTTTCCCTCATGTTGAGAGTCAAGTATTTGTCCCAGCAATGAGAGAAGAGTAACAAGACAGGTAGACAGACATAATTTCTTAAAAAACCACATAAGTAAATGTATAATTAGTAAAGCACTGCAGTGTCACTGGATCATTGTATGGAACTTTTCATTTCAAGAATGAGGTTTTTCTAATGAGTTCTGAAAGCTACATATTTCTCCAAAGTCACTAACTACTCTTCATATTCAGTTTTCGAATTAGCTAAGATTCATTTCCTTTTAATTTCCCTAGCTATTTCTGTCAGATACGTCAAGCTTAAAATTGTAGTTTTCTCTAACCATAAAAGCTTATTCTCTCTCTTTTAAGAATGAAAGAGGGGCTGAGGAGATAGTCCAGTGGTCTCAGCACCTGCCTGGCAAGTGCAAGCACCTGGGTTTGATCTCTGGTACCACAAGCTGTGCTGGCCCTGGAACCTTGGGCACATTGAGCTGGCCAACAAAACTGGGTGTGATGGTGCATGCTTGTAATCCCAGTGCTGGGGAGGCTGAAACAGGGGGATCACTATGAGTCCAAGCTGCACAGCAACAGCTTGCATCAAGTAAATAAGTGAAAAATTAAAAAAAAAATTAAAAAGAATGAAAGAGATCTACTCATCTGGATATAGAAAGAAGTCCAAGACATATGAAAACAAAGCTGCAAAAACACTTTCAATAAATGTTTGTAAATGATAAGCATCTGTACATACATACATGTGCACATGCACACACACACACACACACACACACAAATACACACACATTGCATAAAGCGGTGAACCCTGGAAAGAATATGCTTTTCGTCTTTATTTAATAATCACCTACAGTGTGGACATATGTAATTTTAAAAGAAAATTAATTATGTCTGCAGTTTCAGCAGCATTTAGAAAGCTAGCCTAGAGAGTAGTAGCCCTTTTCTATCCACAATTCTTATATTCTGTGCTTAGAATTAAACTTGCCATTTACCCTAAAAATAAGGAATTAATTTTTCTCACTATTACTTTTCTAGAGTAATGCCAAGAAGAGGTCTAAAATCCATCTTTCTAGCTCTTCCTGTGCAAAAACAGCATCATTCTTCTCCACTCATCTTTCAGATTTCTGTTATCACACACGTGGGACCTTTTTGCTCTTTCTGTGGTTGTGTATCTCAGTGCTTCTTCTATAAGGGTAAGACAAAGCAATTTTGTAGTTATCAGAAGGGTACTCAAGAGAATTTACTAGGATGTCTTGCAACACGTATAAAGTAATTCTTAAATTATTGCCTGTTACCAGCCCTGGCACCTCTCAATCTCTTGAGGACTATGGGATGTGACACAGTCACTGTCAAGGTTATAAGTCTTCTTTGCAAAGTGCTCAATGAGGAGGCACTATATACACATTTAACAGCACATCACCAGATGGTTTTATACAGAACCTGTCATACTGTTACTGTCAATGCATCTCAGGTTAGTGCCCCCTGTGCCCTTGCTGATCTGACATCACCTCCTGGAAATGATTTCCACAGAGCAGACTCATGTTTGCTCAGCATAAAGACTGGTGGAAGCATGTGTACATGGAGCCTATTGATAATTGTGGGCTAAAAAGAAATCTAAGCTGGCAATACTTACTATAAAGGATGCTGGCAAACAGCTCATTTACCAGCAACCATACAGCTCTACTCTTTCTAAGTTTTACACTAACACTCTGAAGGGTTTACAGAATATGTTCATATTGTTGACTTATGCATTTCCCATGGTTTCTGGCTTCTGGAAAGCCAACCTAAAACTCATTCACTCAAAAAGTACTGCTCTTGATGAGCTGATATGGCCAAGTATAGGTATAGGCCCTAAGAACAGAAGGCTGAGGATACTCTGAAAAGCTAGTAGGGAAAGAGAAGTAAACAACTAACCAACTGTAGTACATAGAGAACTGGCTTCAGTTTCATAGTCCTATTAGTCTTTAAGAGCTCTTTATTTGCAAATATGAAGGAAAGTAGTAAGCTTTGTCATGCAACATGATGATTCTCAGACTTGTAAAGTATTCCACTAACCAAAAAATATAATAACCACAGAACAAAGCCAACAAATTTTAAATATTTTAATTAAGATAACTAGAAGATCCCTGGTCTAAGAAGCCCTGAGTAAATATTTTTTGTCTTATTAACACTTAACAATATTTTGTCTTATTAATAGTTAAATTTCCTAAAGAAAACGCAAAACCATAAAGCAGGAACAAGAATTCTTCCCAAAGCAGAATTATGTAAAGTACAATTGGAATCTGTGCTAGAGAAGAAAAAGGTGAAAAGAAGACAGTGGAGAGGCCAAGCAAAGCATGCTTTCTACCCATTTCAGCCTAGAATCAGACTTTTATGGATATGATTTCATCATAACAAGATATTTGTCTTATCTCTAACAAGATAAGACAAATACGTTTCATAAAGGCCCAACTAATACTCATGCTATTTCAAGGTGTCTACTGAAGAAGAACTTTCCTGAAAACTGAGCAAACCTTTGGACATTTTTGTAGACACAATATAGCTGCTTGTTTTGCTTCCTGGCACCAGCTAAGCAGAAACTTAAAACTGCATCATACCTATCTGCTCTGAAGTAATACTCTCTGGCACCACAGAAAATAAGCAGTTTTCACAAAGGATGAAGGCTACTGACGAGGTTTGATCACAGACTGTACGTTTTGCTAAGTGCATCAGATGAGAAATCCTGACTGACCTCAGCAGAGTTATGGCTAAAGACTTTTTCTTTTTTTAAATTTTCCATGTTCACAGGCTTATATTAGAGTAGTATTGAGACTTTGCAACCTTATTTACACTTTGTGTTTCTCTACAATTCACAATTATACATCACAATCCAAATAATGAGTCTATTGCAGCAATTAACAGAATGGGAGAAATGTCAGGAATATTTTAGGGTTATGGAAGTTCAGATAAGATGTAGAGTGCACATCCCATGAACAAATTGTGCTATGAGCCTTCCACAGTGCATTACCAACTTGGCTTTCATGAGCAGTACCATAAAGCCAGACAGGACCTGAAACATCAGAAGGGTGTTTGCAGAAGAAAAGTTCAGGCTTTTGATCATGTGACTTGCAGGTTTCTATTCTGACATGAATTCTTTGATTATGACTATTTTGGCTGTTCCTGGGTCACCTATTAACAGCACAGCCTAAATAGAATGATTAGAAATAAAATAAAATTGCATGGCCTAAATTATGCCTGTCTGCAAACTCAAGTGTTGCAATCTCCACCCAAGATATCACATAATGTGCCTGGCTTGGAGACAGCTGAACAGAGATCACTCAGGCAAACTGAGGCCTTACAGGGGCTCTAATCCAATCTAAGTAGTGTCTTATAAGAAGAAGTTGGATGTGCAAAGGAACACCTGTAATATACTTAAGGACAAAGGCCATGGGAAGAAGGGCAAGGTACTCTCTGGAAACCAAGGGGAGCATCTTCAGAAGAAAGTGACCCACTTCTGCCAGCAACATAACCCTGGTCTCTCAAGCTCTAGCACTGTGAAAAAACAAATCACTGTTGATTTGGCCTCCCAGGCTCCATCATTTTCAATAAGGGCTGATAACGGGGCCTGGCGGGATGGCTCAGTGGTCTAAAGCGCCTGCTTGGGAAAGCTTGGGCGGCTTCAGGGACCGCAGTTCAATCCCCGGCACCACATGCTGCGCCAGCCCTGCCATCGGGGCGGGCTGAGCCGGCCATAAAAATGAGTGAATAAACAAATGAAGGTTCTGCAACAAGAAAAAAATAAATAAAATTAAAAAAAAAAAAAGAAAAATCAATAAGGGCTGATAAGGATCAGAAACTGTTTCAAAATAAATGCAGGGACTTCGTGTTTTCAAGAGATATTTTAAAATATACTATTTCAGTAGAAGTTTAAAAGCCATACTTTGCCCTGTTTACCAATGGTTTTAATTAAAAAGTCAATCCTCACATTGTTGATGTTTCACAGCAGAATGTAGCCTTGCTCGGGAGTGATATCAGATGGACGTATGCACTAGTGGGTACATGTGCTCTAGTGCATCCATATTCCTGAGGTAGACTGATGACAGTCGCATCATCTTATCAGTAAACCAACTTCTACCTGGCAATCCCAGTATAAAGTGATCAGAAGTACTGAAGATTATGAGAAGCAGCATTTGAAAGTCCCTGGACATTAAGGTTCTTCCAGAAACATGTGCATCCAAAGGCAATTATACGGTCAGCTGCAGAAAATATCTGTTTTCCTTTTTCATTCTCTTCCTCTGCAGCTAATGCCCACCCACCAGGGCTCATTCCAGAGTCCACACCAGGCTCTTCCTCGGGCTTCAGGGCATTCAGGGTGACGGGTTGTAGCTGGCTCCCAAGAAGTGCGCCACGTGCCAGCAGGGGCTAGGAGCCCAAGGGCACAGGCTAAAGACTTAATGAGAGAAGCTGCTCTGACGATGTATAGATGAACTTGAAAGATAATTTCATCATTATGCTTTGAGAGTTGTGTCACTATGAACATGATACAAATGACATTACTTCACGAATAAATCTGTTTCACTCATTAAGAAATACAGTGCTCACCCTATAATACATATATGTAATACTTACATTGAACAAAGTGTTAGCATCTTATTTAACATCTTTAATAGTCTTGAGATTGGTACCAGAAACAGGCATTAAAATTACCACAGAATTACATCTTGTCATTTGTGAATCTAATTTTGAAATGACCATCAAACACTACCAGAGGTCTAAGTAGTAGAAATACTGTTCAGCCCAGCCAGTGAAAACTGTAAAAAGAATTTCATTATTTTCTAAACAGAAATTTTACTTTATAAAAAATGTCATTCTATTAAACTGCCTAGTTGGGGACTGGAGATGGAAAGATTGGAGTAGATAACAAGTACTTAGGACGGCCTTGTTGTAGGCTTGTCCTTGATGTAGAATTTGAAAAATTGATGAGTCAAAGATTGGTAAAATCATTTCATTTTACATCTATCAAACCTGCTGTTTATGCTTCTGGGCTCCCTTAGCTACTTTCCAACCCACTGGGAGGTAATATTCATATGAAAAAGTACCTGGAAACAGGGGAACCTATGGGATTCCTCAGTTCCAAGCAAACATAAGAATAAGAGTTGAAACTATTGGGAGGTTGGGGGAAACTTGGGCTTCGTAACACCAAACACTGTCAGGAATCAATCAATCTTTCTTATTTGCTATAAGTGGACAAATTGGAATAAAATGCCTTTGTATAATGTATATTCTAACTCAAAAGGGTCATGTGTAGAAATACTTGAGGTAATTATAGATGTGTATAAGCAAAAGCTAAAAACTTCATGATAAGAGTTCATAATATTGAAAAGTACAAAATCAAACGTTCAACCACAGGGAACAGCTAAAATAAATAATAGATCATTCATACATATGAAATGGCAGGAGGTTTATAGGATTTTTCTTTTTTCCTCTAGAGATGGGAAAGGAGACAAGAAAATGTTTAAATTCCTTCATGTTTTAGCCCTTGGTGACTGGATTTAAGAATGGGGACAGTTATAGTTATGCAGTTCCAAACAGTTATCAGCTTTCATGAAAAAACAAACAGCAAAATTTTAGTATTTCCACATGCAACAAATGTATCTGTTCCTAAGAACAGCACAGATCAAAAAAGTTGGGGTTAATTTTTAAAAGTGAATACAAGACAAGCCTGTTGTAAATTATGAAGGTTAAAATCCTGGTCAGTATTAGCATCTCTAAACCTCTGTTATTTGTTAAGTGAGTTTATATTCCTTCTTTGTTCACTCAAACATTTATTGATATCTAATGCTTACAGAGTAAAGTACTAAAATGTGAAGGGAAATTGTTTAAAAAGTTATACAATTTTGGTTCTTCTTATATTAATAGGGCAAAGAAATTCCCAGTCTGCTAGATATTTGGCACGAGTTCATGTTCTCTAACATCAAAAAATGAATATGAGGAACGTGGAGGTTAAAAGTAGAATATATTTATTGAAGGAAATAAAGCTTCCGTCCGAGAGAGGGACAGGAGGGAATCTGAGCAAGCCACCAAGGAACCTGACTTTTCTAGGCATTTTTACAGAGCAAAACAATGAGGTAAGTGGGGAAATATGGGAAATCACAAGATGGGCATGAGGTGGGGCAAAACTATGGTCAGCTAAAAATATTACAAGTATAACTGATCAGGTAAAATTGATTAAATCAGGATCGAATGGGAAAGCAAGTCACATAGCAAGTGGGCCATCAATATAGAACAAGTTCTTTGGGTACGGGGTTGGGTTAGTGACTCTGTCTGATCTTCTTAAGGTGATTGACACCTATTTAGAAAACCAAAACCTGATGTCCATCCCCAGGCAGGCATATGAGTGCATTTATTAAGGTCTGGCCCACAGTAGAAGTGCCCATCTCTCTCAGTTGTAAGGTACCTTGTCTTTCATACTGGCTCCCTTCAGGGCCCAGCCTTGTCTTAGAACCTGTAACATTTCTTTCTAACTTAGCTACATACAACACTTCCAACCCACTGGGAGGTAATATTCATATGAAAAAGTACCTGGAAACAGAGGAACCTATGGGATTCCTCAGTTCCAAGTAAACATAAGAAAAGAATTGAAACTGTTGAGGGGTTGGAGGAAACTTGGGCTTCATAACACCAAATACTGCCAGGGATCAATCAACATTTCTTATTTTTGTTATTTTTTTTCTTTTATGATAAAAGCCAGCCAAGGAGGAAGTATAGTTGGGCCATAGTTTTCATTTCCCCTATCAGGAACAGTATTTTTAAGCAAAACTACACAGGTAACCCAATAGTTTCAACTCTTGCTCTTATGTGTGCTTGGAAATGAGGAATCCTACAGGTTCCTATCTTTAGGTACTTTTTCATATAAGACAGATATTGCAAAACGTAAAGAAATGTCCAAATGAGAAGGGAACTGGGGGTGGGGAATAAGGAGGGAAAGGAAGAGGGAAAAAAGGAAAAGAATAAAAAATGGAAAGAAAACTTGTAAATAAGGAGAGGAAGAGGGGCCAAAGGAAGAGAAAGGAAAGGTGAAAAAAGAAGAATCAAGACATATGCACAGGTACAAATTCCATATGATGAATGTGATCATTATGTATATCTAATAAATATCAATAAAATTAATCTAACTTTTTTCTTTTTAATATATATTTTAAAAAGATATATAGATTATAAAAACAGCAACAAAACAAAGCAATAGATGGTGCTCTATTAAGTGCCTGACAAATTTATGCTTTTCTTTAACTATGGAAGCCCTGTACTTATTTCTTAAAAGTCAACTAAGAATGAGGTGCAGTCTCAAGCAAAAGACAGAGTGAAGGTGAGTTCTAGCAACACATATAAAACCACATAGGTAAAGAGAAAAGCCAGTTTTAATTTAAGGGTTAAAAACCTCAGATAGGAAATGGAAAAAGATTTCACAAGTAGCAAAGAGATCAGCTGATCCATTTCAAAGATGTGTTTATCTTTTTTATATTTCAAAGGAAAGGCCTTTTGAGAGATTTGGCGTAGAAATATGCATGTGAATAGAAGCACACTGAAAAGTCTTAGCTTTCAGATATAATGGCTCTCCCTCAGAAAGCACTGTGCAGGATTCCTGAATCTCTAAGGTACATTTTATATGCTGCCAAGTACACTAAAAGCCCTGCTGTATCACCCTGTCCAGCTTCTATGTGATGGCTCATTAGCATTCCCCTGCACTATGACCCTAAGCTCTATTAGTACCGCCTAAAAATGTCACCCATCGACTGCAGAAAATAAGAAATTCAGATGGTACCAAATACACCAGAAAGCAAAACAGTTCTTAAAAAAAAAGAAAAAAGAAAAAAGCAATACAAAACACGATGAGGCAGGGTGGGCAGAACAAAGATAATTATGGAGGATACCATAAGCAAGTTTGATAGTCTTCTAGAAATATTCATGAAAATCTGTCCCTGAAAATGGTTAGTATTGGTAGCCAATCTTTCCCACATGACTTTTCTGAGAAGCATTCTTAGAAAGATCCCACAAAAGGGTGATAAGAAAATGCATCTCAGTGAATGATCTTTTATTCTGGCATGGTGTAGCGCTCTCACTTTTCCACGTGGTTTATAACTCTTTTTTCTCCCCAAGGCCTGTCTCATTTACTCCATTTTAATTACACTTATGTGCTCTGCCAACCTCGGGTACAAGTTCTTTTAAGACCAGTAAGCAAATATACACCCACCCACAAGGAACAAAGCATATTATCCTCTGAGTTCTCACAAAGGCAGTCACCAGGGATTTGGGGAACTGAATGAAGTCGATACAGGTGTTTATGTGGCACATTCACCTCTACAGGCAAGAGGTTCTTGTATATTGCTATGGTTGAAACACATACAAGAAAAAAGTTGGATTTTTACTTTTTAAAAATCTTTATTAAAAAGATAAATTTGAGATACAAATGGAATCTCAGGTGAGCAACTTGATTTAGGCCCTGAAATGACTCCTTTCCAAAGCACTCACTTATAGCAATTGAGAGCAAAGAAAGTACGCAATAGACAAGCAGTGTCTGAATTGTGCCTTACTGCTTAGTGTGACCCAAATGTAACCAGACCAAATCCATCAGCAGCTAGATGTAAATGCCTCTGTGCTAGGTTTCATTTCAACAGGCATGCTCTTTGACTAGTGAAAGCCTACTCTCCAACTACAGGCCAAGTTATTAAGAAATTGTTTGTCATCTTAGATTGGATTGATCATTTGTTTCCCTGAATTCTTTTTCTCATCATTTACTCATTACACGCCTCCTCCTGATGAAAGTAGACATTTATTAGCTTCTACATTTATTGCTTTGGCAAACAGAAACATTCTGCTGGATTTCTTGGGGGTGCTCTCATCTATCTATTGGATAAGAGAATGAAGTTTTCTAAGGGCAGAAAAATTAAAATATCATTCAGGTTGACAGCCAGGAAAATGAGGGTCTCTCTGCAACAAGAAGGGTGTTTAAGCTCTTTGTTTAGTGAGGAACTGTGGCACTGCTTCACCAAACTACCACTTCATATGTAACTGAAACTGTGGCTATTAGCAGGGAACAAGTATTCAAAATGAATAGTATGCATGGTACGCTGTATCTGAGAAGCATAGTTAACTGCTGATTTAAATGGCAAATACGACAAAATGCTTTTAAAGATCCATTTCTGTAGAAGTAAAGAACAGAACTCAGTCTTACTAAATCTAAAAAATGAACCAGAATCACAGAATTTTACATTATAAGAGACCTTACAGGTGCTTGAGTGCTTTTGCACATATCTTTGCAATATCCTTGACAAATGATCACTCTCATTCTGCCTGAAACACAGTGATGAGATCAACTATATCTTTAACTGCAGCCTGTCTTAGAGCTAAAAACCTCTTTTTAGCAGGGTATGACTTTGGACAAGCTGCTCAACCCCTCTGGGTCTCAGGGCCCTTGTTTTAGTCATTCGCTACCCTTATCTTCACAGAATCAGACTTAAAGGAAAGAAAAGTCATTTAGAGGGTGGACTACAGACTCTGCCTGCAGTCACTATGGGATATTTTTCCACATGGAGATGAAAGGCATTTCAATCTGGGTAATTAAACACTTTTAGAGCACAGCTTTCTTCAGTTTTTTCCCCCCCTTAGTCCTTTGCTTCATTTTGCTCAGACCAACTGTTATCATGTGCTTTCATTCTCGACAATAAGCAATGGCAACAATGCAATGTAGCGTTCTCTGATGCTGTCAGCCACCAGCCAAGTCCTCCAGCAGCTGCCCTACTCCACCTTTGGCCTAACTCTACCTTTTAGTTCAACAAGGCACCATATGCTTGCTTAGTATTGTGCCAGAAATGCTTATAACAGCAACAAATAACACCTTTCTAGATTTTTTGCACCATAAGACATTGGTAATCTTTAGTCTTCCTGATGCAATACTGTTTAAAATATTGCTCACATCTAATCAAGTCATTTTGGGGGTAAGAAAGAGCATATATGCTAATAATATTTTCTTTATAAATCAGTATATTATTTAGCTTAATGATTATAGACATTTTCTAAATGGCTCTTAAAGCTGAATTGAAAGCACAGTAATAATCAAATTGTATTGTGTACCAATATTTCAGATTGTAACATTGACTAGTTCAACTGATTTCCTGCAGCCTCAGCTTACCATCTGGTTAAGATCTCATTCATTACAAAGAAAGTTTTAGTTACTCTTAGTAAACCAAGTGAAAGGAAGCAATGCTGCAAAGTACTTGCTAGTTTCACTTTAAAACCCCACTTAGGGCCCATGAGATGGCTCAGCAGTTCAAAGCACCTGCTTAGGCAAGCTTAGACAACCACAGCGTCCATGGTTGGATCCCTGGCACCACATGCTGTGCCAGCCCCACATCCAGGGCAGGTTGAGCCAGCCATAATAAAATAAAATTGTAAAATTCCAATATAATACCAGTTCATACCAACTTAGATGGCTATAATCAAAAAAGTTCAATAAATATTGATGACATTGTGAAGAGATTTAAGCCCTTCTATGAAACCACAGGGACCACGGTTCGATCCTCGGCACCACAGCTGAGCCAGCCCCACCCTCAGGGCAGGCAGGGCTGGCCATAATATTAAATAAATAAATAAATAAATAAATAAATAAATCCCCCTTAACTGTTTAAAATTGCTTAGCAGTCTAAAACATAGTAATAAAAACTTTGCAAACATTAATTCACATTCTTCTACCATTACAGTTTGTATCAACATAAAGCTAGAGGTTACTTCATATTGAAAAAAAAAAAAAAACAAGCATACAAATAACACAAACCTGAGCCAAAATAGCCACAAAGCTAGTTTCTTCATTTGTATTTTATAACCAGCATGGATTAAAAACCATAGGCTCTTTAGAAGCAGTTTACAGGATAATAACCCCTACAGATTGTATTATACAACATGAGATGGTAAGTTCCATCACTTATTTATCCATATAAATGTTTCTGAAAACGCTCTCATTTCATAACGATAAAATAATTTCTTTCAAATGCTTCACTAGATGTTAAGACATTTGAGATAAGGAACGCAGAGATCCATACCAGGCAACCTGTGCTCACCTACAGTAAATATCTATCAAATGGGGTTAGCACTGTTCACAGTCATGGTGAACACATCCACTGATGCAAAACCAGGTGCCATGGACTTTACTGTGCCTTGTACAGACTGTTGCAATTAAACTCAATAAATGGAGGAATCTCAAGCCCGAATTAAGTGAATAAATTTACCCAATCATTTATATTTGTTAGTGGCATGGCTAAGGCTCACAGCCTACTCCAAAGATAATATTTTTAATAGCTACAACTTAGTGCTTTCCAAGCAGCTAAATAAACTTGAATGCCTCATGAATGAGATCCCATCTAAACAGAACAGAGGGCTTCATGTAAGTAGAAGCCTCTAACTAAATCCTACTTGCTCACCTTGACCTACAAATTATTCCTAATTACTTATTATTTTTAAAGAAGGCAGTAAGTACTTAAGTCAATTATAATTCTACACAAAAGTAGATAAAAAATCCAGAGTCTGTAATACATTTTGGGGGGTATTCAGGCACTTATTTTAAAAATCTCTGTATTATATATTATGTAATGAAGCCAAAAACCAAAACAGAAGAAAAATCATAGGATAGTACTAATCCCATTAGGAAGTAGCTCAGTGAGAGTGCTTACCTAGTGTGAATGAAACAGAGTTCAAACCCCACTAAAACACACTCGCGCACACACATACAAACACACAAACACACATAAATGGTGAACAAACCACTAAATATGACTTTTCTGCTAATACTGTTGTTTTTATTGTTTTCTTCT